>JAANSM010001724.1:0-17348 GCA_036850725.1 Orchesella villosa
CATGAAGGGCAACTAGGTACCCGATCGGGTCAATATCTCCGGAACCAGGTTCGTCCGAAAAATGAAACCACTATATAAATGATCAGCATGAAATTTCTTTTCCAATGACATATCATTCGTCTTGATTGGACAGGAGACCGACTTGCATGAATTTTTCCAAGACGATTTCCAACAACTGTGCCTTGCCTCTTTCTACATTCTCCTAGTACCTAGTTGCCGTATATATACACTATACTCATAAAATCTTTCACAGATGACAACAAAAACACACAAAAGCAAAGTTTCCAAAACAAAAGCGAACTGCTCCGTTTGCTAGTCCAGCAATAGGTATCGTAGCGATTTTATCCGGAAAGTGTTTCCCAGCATCTGCTCAGGTGGTTTCATTTGATGTACAAGCGTGAGTGAGGAAACTTATCTCTCAGTTCATGTCTTTGTAAATACAGAGTCTGTATTACCAAAAATCAACATCATGTGCATACTGTTCATATACTTGAATTAGGAATGAAGCCCTTCCATCATCAACCATAATGATAGGAAGGATAGACAATCACAGGCAGGGACAGGACACATCAATTTGGTTAATTGTTAGCCTAAAAACAAAAAAGCATGCATTGGATTTGATTTGTTAGGTTTTTAAACCTAAATAGAAGTGCACTAAAGATGAGCAATGCGAGCATGGTTTTTATGGATAACGTGTGAGATTGAACGAGTTGCGGGCTATGCTATGGTGTATGAGTGAATGAATACACAATACACATGGGAAATACTGAGGCAGATTCATATACTCATATACAATATGGAGTAAACAAGGCAAATACACATCATCATCACATCAAACAATCACTTCTACATACTTCGAACAATTGGCTAAAAGTCATAGTCATAAGTACATTATAAAGATCGTATACATTATTACTAGTCATCCTCAATAAACTTTTCCTTGCTCTACTGCTGCTTGTTAGAAAAAACACGTACAGCTTAGTGTTGTTGCTGCTGGAGTGTTGAAAAGAAAGGGCTTCATGAAGGCGAAATACATTATAAAGATCGTATACATTATTCCTAGTCATCCTCAATAAACTTTTCCTTGCTCTACTGCTGCTTGTTAGAAAAAACACGTACAGCTTAGTGTTGTTGCTGCTGGAGTGTTGAAAAGAAAGGGCTTCATGAAGGCGAAGGTCTCGAAGACTCCTTTTTCGGAAAGTTGAAAGTGAAGGGCAAGATTTCCAAGGTAAAGTTTGGGGACAAAGGAAAAGATCCAGTTCAGTCTACTGAAGACCACAGAGAGTCGCAGTTAAGCAAGCTAAAGGGAAGGTAGAAGGAAGGCTTAGGTCAGTGTCAGTAAAAGCAAAGGACAGAGTGGGGGTTATGTAAGAATCGCAGTCAACTGAACTGGATTGATAGACAGAGAAAGAGGACCACGACTACGTGTAGTTAGCGTAGTAGATAATTAAAATGGTAAGGCAATAAATGAAATCTGTCATGTATATTACATGGTGCCTATTAATTAAGAAAATCGTTGGAGGTTATGCAATGACTCTTCATCATTCATGTGTCTTGATGTCATGTCATTCATTTGTTTCCTTTCACCTTTAGCACGGACGACAGAAGAAGGAGAGAACGGCGGAGGAGGAGGTAGCGAAGAAGAAGGAACGCTGCAAAAAGGTGGCTGCTTATCAATACGCGATGGGTTTAATATTTTCAAAGGTTAAAATGATACGCATTTGCAGTTCTGCTTTATTTCAGTCTTTAGTATAAATCATGTAATATTCAATTGGATGTTTAATAGAGAGGAAAGAAAGAGTTGGATGAAGAATTATTGAAGATAACACAACAAGTGCTGGCATCCAATCCAGATATTTCAACTCTATGGAACATAAGGAAAGAAGTACTCTCGGTGATGAAGGAGACTGAGTATGACAATGATTTTTATGTTGAATGTTGTTAGCACTAAACATGCTACACGCATCATATTATATGAAGGTAGATTATATTAAATTACAAACACTCTTTCAGCTTTACCAATTTTTTGGATGTGGTACTACAGAAGGAACTTGACTTCACCGAGTTTTGCTTAAAAATTAATCCAAAATCTTATGGCGCGTGGCATCATCGCACTTGGCTCATGAAGGAGACCAATTTCTCAAAAGTTACTTCAGAACTGAAACTTTGTGCGAAGTACTTAGAATATGATGATAGAAATTGTGAGTATTTGTTGCATGT
The DNA here is from genome assembly GCA_036850725.1 of Orchesella villosa. NCBI lineage: Eukaryota > Metazoa > Arthropoda > Collembola > Entomobryomorpha > Orchesellidae > Orchesella > Orchesella villosa. The sequence goes on from JAANSM010001724.1 coordinate 2,221, forward strand.
AAATAGAAAGTAAATATATATGCTTATCTAGATTTAGATTCATCGAGCATTCACAATTCATGAGTATCTATGTGTGTCCGTTTTGTATTCAATCAGTTCACTGTTGGGATTATCGCCGCTATTTGGTGGAAAACTGTTCTGAAGTCACGCTGGAACAAGAGTTTGATTTCACAACTGAGAAAATTTCCTCCAATTTTTCTAATTTACTCATCTTGGCATTTACGTTCTAAAATTCTGCCCAAGCTTCCACGAGACTTTTTGGAGGAGGAGCTGGAGTTAATACGAAATGCCGTCTTTACAGATCCTAAGGACCAGTCTGCTTGGTTTTATCATAGATGGTTGTTGCGTTCTCAGTTACCGGCGGGTATGCGTATAATATCTACTATGTACTCCATTCAAAAATCAGCATGTGTTTGTACCTAAGGACCAGTCTGCTTGGTTTTATCATAGATGGTTGTTGCGTTCTCAGTTACCGGCGGGTATGCGTATAATATCTACTATGTACTCCATTCAAAAATCAGCATGCTTGTTATAATTAATTTTGCAATTTATGTAGAAAATCCGTACCTCATAGCAGCTCAATATTCTGATACCAAACTCAGTCTTATATTCAGTTCGAAATCACCTATTCCGTCCCAATCAGGCGTTAAAGTTATAGATACTGACAAGATAATAGGAAATTTAAAGTGGACAAATCCATGGTCCAACACTTGTTCAAAGTTGTGGGAGTGTCAGCTTCCAGAAGCCAACAAAAACATATCAATTAAAGCTGATAGTTCAGTGATGAGAAATTTCGGGTCTGTGGACTTGTCTTTGAAGCATGGTGACCTCAAAAGAAATTTTCCCAAGTATTTTGATGCAGAAACAGAAGTATGTCGTTTTACAAGGTTTGTGTCATGTGTCATCATATAAGTTTATTTTAATTAACTGGTTTGTATTGTTCACATTGACAGCGGAAAAATGACAAGTTTCTTAGTCTACTCAAAGAAGAAATCTCTTGGGTCCAAGAACTACAAGAAATGGAACCTGATGTAAAATGTAAGTGTGAGAGTTTGAAATAACATATATTAGATAATACTTAGCGTATGTATAGTACAGGCAGGTACAACTATATTAGTGTCTATTACAATTAAGTTTTTTATTTGTAACTTCATTTGTTCCTGTTTGATATTCTAAGGGCCAATATGCACCTTGATTATGTTAATGAGAATGGTGGACTTTGCTAAATACAAGGAAAACATTTTAAACCATTTGGATAAATTAATGAAATTGGATTCGCAGCGGATCAATTATTACTTGGACTTACGTAAGTCACCTTAGACTGGTAGAAACATTGAAATTTTCCTGAATATCTGTCTAATGAATAATTTTCTATTGTCTGCGATAAATAGGATCCAAGTATTTGATAGAATGGAAGCTTGTTGAATGCAGCAGTTTACCTGGACTTGATGAGACTGTTTTAGACCTATCTGGATTAAATTTAACAGCTCTGTACTATCCTGAACGAATGTGCTTTCAAACAAAAATAAATTTAAGCAATAATGCCTTGAAAAATTGCGAACCATTCCGTGCCCTTGTTAACTGTAAGGAACTTAATGTTTCAGGAAACAACCTTGCTAAGACAAAATTAGAAAGTACAATTGAAGGGTTAAAAAATTTGAAAATTGAACTGTAAACGAAATCTTACCTGCCGTTGTTAAAATGCTTGTCGCAATGTTTGTCATACACAATGTTGAATGTAGGTTGTTTGTAAGTTAGCTATTCCGATGTAATGTGGGCTAACGTCTGTCTATGTCTATGTATTTTGTACTTTGTACTATCGTTTTGTGGGAAGATATATTACCTTCTAAAGTACTGTTAATCAAAGTTTTATCAAAACTATGCATTTAAAAAAACAAAACAAAGAATAAATAATACAGCAAACTACTTATTGTGGCTTTGTTTATTCAATCGTGATATTTAATATCCATTAAATTCTAATTCGAAGACTGGATAACACATTAGGGAGAGAAGGTACTTTTAAACTTAAAAACTAAGATATTGGACGTTTAAATAAAACTTGAGAATACTACAGACTTAATATGTAGGTGTCAATTTAAGTATCATACATGAAACGTGGAACGACTACAATGAGCAAAATAGCGTCTTCGTTCGAGTTTCCTTTGGCTGGGACTATGCCCTGAACATTGAACATATGTGATCCGATCCCAAGCTCAGGAGACTTCCTAGACCTAACTAATCTGCTAACATTTTCAAAAGTATCAATTTTACCACACCACTTCATTTAAATTAGAACCAAGAGTATGCGCCAATCACTTGATTGTGTGTGTTTTTCATTTCATTTCCGAGCTATCTGAGAATCCACCGCATTAAGATATTCCATTCCTGGCTTTACCAGTAAAACTGAGCTGCCAACGGCTAGAATCCACCGCATTAAGATATTCCATTCCTGTCTTCACCAGTAAAACTGAGCTGCCAACGGCTAGGGCGACCCGAGCTGTTTGAATTGTACTATCACGGCTGGTAGTAGCTACATTTAAAAAAATCAAAGTTACACAAATCATGCTCTGCGTGTCCTTTAAATTAAATAACTATGATTAATACATGACTTGGTTCAGCAGGCTTACCTGATCGAATCATTGCCCAAAGCAGGATAGAACCTAAGTTAAAAAGTCCAGCGGAAAATACACTGCAACATGGAACACATTTAATTTTAAAACACATCCTGACTAGTATCAAGTATTATTGCTGTTTACAACCAGTACCTAAATGAAATTTTCTGCTTTCCAACGACGGATTTAAGGTGCTTGCGATCATAAACATACAAACAAGAGCCTGCTAAGCTAGCTGTCAGTAGCACGTTGGTTGGATCCGTAGAAGTTATTCTGTAAAAAATTATAGATTATAGTCGTTACATCTTACATCAGTACTGACACTATTATAATTAGAAGAGACATTACTGCTAAACACATTCACATTGACCGTTAAATTACCTTCTGAGGATACTTGGCTTGACGAAATGAATGCTCATGAGTGAGTAGCAAGCGGTGCCAGCCAACGGTATATAATGATGGATAATATTTTTTATTGGTTAGCGGTTTCAAAACACGTTCCAAACAGGTGCACTCCTCCTGCTCCGTTTCATCTTCCATACCAGAATCACTTGGTGAAGCCATGTTATATTTTTTAATTTTAAAAGCGTATTTAATTAGAATGCAGTAATACAGGGAATTCTACAACAACTAGCGAAGAAATTCACCGCAAACAAATCGAAGTTCGTAATCTAATGACTTTGCTATATACTGTGGGCAGCTTTCTTCAGCTGATGAAATTCATCACATCACATTACATCCAAGCAAGCTCATCTCACATAACATGTGAGATTGAATCATTGAAGCATCCACATCACATCCAATGATCCAGCTATAGCTATGCATGGGCAATATGCCTGGCTTATACAACTCGGTGGCACAAGATGCTTCTCCAATCTAACCAACTTCTAACTTATGATTAGTACGAGCAGCAGCATGATTTTGGCCACTTGAATGCATAAATATTTTACCTAAAATATTACCTAACTGTAAAGTTACAGTCTTACTACAGTCACATATAGGTACATCCCTGACCAACATATAACAGCGAAACGAATCCATTTGTGGCTACTCCTGGACATAAAACGAAACCGCAATAGCAAATCATTAAACAATCATTTTTACATGCAAATTACGATCGACAATGGACAAATAACGTCTTTACCTTTTCACTCTGGATTGGATTTTCCACAGAAAGATGAAATTATGTACAGGAAAGTATCTCTACTATATAAATGATATGAATATGACTAAGGAAAGGCAAAAGTTGCGGATAATTTTTATTTTTTGGTGCGAATAGAATATTATTTTGGTGCGTTTGGAGCGACATAAATTTTTTAAGTTTAATGGGGAAAAGTGAAACTAAAATCAATTTGGTGCATTTGGCGAACCTTAAATATGACGTAGATAGTATAGATATCATATTTATGGAGTTATTAGGCAACCCTGGAACATGACATGACATTGCTCCCGAGGTGTTACCTTGAAAGGCAATGAAAATGAAAGGAAAGCGGAAATGAACTTTTCATGACTTTGACTTCTCACTGCTTGACTCAATTGACCTTGCATCCAGCTCGTCATGATTTGTAGTATGTATCTATGTATATCATACTTGCAATTTGCAATTATTGAAAAAATCAAATGATTCCAACAAGTTGAAACGGTATTGACTGAAAAACATTTAAATGTTAATTTATTGAAATCATATTCATTTACTAATAGAATTGTAGCATACCGTTACACCTGGTTTGTTCATACTTAAATACACAAATATCATAGTTATAAATACTCTTCACGGGGGAACTAACTTCACAACGAAATAAGCACTTCCCAATTTCCCCAACTAACAAAATACACGATCCATATTATTGAAAAGAAACATATTACATGACAGGTTGCAAGTAGTAATGTTTCACGGCTACGGAAGGATTACAGATTACAGTGCAACTGTGTGTACTGGTACCGTTGCACCGGTTAGACCTATGTGAAAGTTGAACTAAAACAGTTCTCTACTGCTACTGCAATCTTAGGTAGTATTACGATCATTTCGGATCGAAGTACGAAGTATGCGAGTGTTGCTTATAATTATGACAAGGGCATAAGTATGGGTACCTGACCACAAAACAGACATTAAAACCGATCATTCAGAGTATAATAATTACTACCAAATGCGGGCATCATTTAAAGCGCAGTATTTTTAGTTTCACTGATTAAAACTTAATCCGTGTTTACTTCGAGAATATAACCAAAAGAAATCGGCGTGCTTTCACTTAAAACAGATAACCTACAAGATAAATTAATTCTACTAAACAGTACCACAATTATGAGGGTTTTGCAGGCTGTGTTGGTAATTCTGCACCAGGGTTCAGCTTGTTTGGATTATTATCTTCCGGTCGCAACGCTGGGAAAAGTAGTACTTCCTGCAACGTCATTAAACCAGGTTATATTTTGTACCAACAAGAAAAACATAAGTTTCATAATCATAAATGTATGTAAACCTTGATGTTAAAGGAATCGGTTAGAAGCATAGTTAATCGATCTACACCCATTCCCCAACCGCCAGTCGGTGGTAAACCATACTCAAGAGCGCAACAGAAGTTTTCATCTACGACTTGAGCTTCATCGTCGCCGGCGGCCTTATCCTGGTAAATACAATAAAACAAATGAAGATATGTTCATGAACTTGTTTTATCCCCCTGCACGTACTCCAAAGTCCCACTTTTTTACCTTTGCTTGTTGTTCAAAGCGAGCTCTTTGCACTACAGGATCATTCAACTCCGTGTATGCATTGCAAAGCTAAAAATAATAAACAAAAATTATATTAAACTACAATCTAATTTTCTGAATGCATAGAAGTAAGTTGTGAATTTGTTTTTCAGAGTTCTAACAGGTTCTACAAAATGGTTTAAAACCAATGTTTCAGACAGGGATAACATTCATCATAAAATTATACAACTTTCTATATAACTTTGATTCGTTTGATTCTTACATCTTATAGTGTATGGTATAGTTAACTTACTTCTCTCTGCATAACAAACAGTTCAAAACGTTCAGTAAGACCCTTTTCTGAACGATGGTACTTGGCCAACGGACTCATTATTTGAGGATGATCCAGGATAAACGTAGGATTATAACATTGTTCTTCCAAAAAGTGACCCACAAGTTTGTCAAGCATGCGAGTTGCTGTTCTAGGGGCCGGACATTCAACTCCATGCTTTTCCAATTGTTCAGAAAGTTGCTTCAAAGATTCCGGCGAACCCAACTTTTCGTATGACCCTATAAAAATTTTAATACACGAATTAAATAACTGCTTGAATGAAGTTCGCTACTGACAAATACTTTAGGTTTAGGTATATTACCAAGAGAGACTCCTAATTCCTTTTCCAAGTCTGGAAGCATTCTCATTCTCCTGAATGGAGGTGTGAAATCGATTTCAATTTCCTTTCCTTCTTCTGGATGTACCTTGAACTTGTAACTTCCAAAAATTGACTTCACCAATCCTATTAAGCATTTAAAAATACCAAAGTTAATTTGAGTAAAACCCTAGTAATCTATTACGCATTAACTCTAAAGCTAGCAAAGTTCAAAGTATTTTATATTCAATTTTTTCAGAGTTCTAACTATCTCTACACAATGGTTTGAAACCAATATTTCAGACAGGGATAACATTCATCATCGGAAAATCGAATGACTGAGATTTGTTTGCTTATTGATTGTGTTGTGATTAATTTATTGACAATAAATTAACCCTCATATTTTTAGTGCTGTTACCTGACAAGAGGGTTTCGGTCATTTCCATTACATCATTGTAATCCGCATATGCCATATAGAATTCACACATGGTAAACTCTGGATTGTGGGTCAAATCAATCCCTTCATTTCGGAAGTTTCTTCCTATTTCATAAACTCTGTCGAACCCACCAACTACCAGCATCTAGAAATCAGAACATAATCTAATTAAATATCTAATTCTGCAAAGTTAAAATTCTTTCAATCTGATAACGCATGACATAATTCTTTACCTTAAGATACAACTCCGGTGCTACACGCATATAAAGATCAATATCTAAATCATTATGATGCGTTATAAAGGGCTTCGCTGTCGCACCGCCTGGTACCATGTTCATCAATGGTGTTTCAACTTCCAAAAATCCAAGACTATCGAAGTATTTCCTAACATACGCTAGAAGAAACATATTCCATTAAAACATGCACTTAACATTCTTGGCTACGAAGTACATAAACAATTTACTTAGTACTTACTAATAATTTGAGAGCGGATCTGAAATTTTCGCCTAACATCCGCATTCATCATGAGATCAAGATATCTCTTGCGATACCGAGTTTCTTGATCCTTCAGACCATAATGAAGATGAGGTAGCATGTGCAAACAAGGAGTTAAAATTGTGATTTCTCTAGGAACCAGCGACAATTCGCCCTTCTTGGTCTTCGCTGGGTGCCCCTTGAAGCCAACGATATCGCCTCTCTTGACTCGATCCGTGGTTTCACCAAACGCTTCTTCACTGGGATAGTATTTGGCGTTTGCCATAATTTGAAGTTTTAATCCTTCACCTCGACAGTCATAAAATATCAACTTTGCTCCGGACTCTCGAATGGCATGAATACGTCCTGAAAGGTTGTTGAACGTGAATTACAGTTAGTACACACACAAGCAGCAAAATATAAAATACGAATTACCCGACTACAGTCAGATTACGAAATTAAATTAAGTTTACCTGCCAGTGAGACAGTGACATCTTCAAGAACATCTCCCTCCTTAAGATCATTGTACTTCTCAATGAAATCTTCAATTGAGATCGTGATATGATATTTGTGAGGATACGGATTTTCTCCTTGCTCCTTTAATTGTTGTAGCGTTTGCAGTCGCAGCTTATAATACTCCTGCGAAACCAAACATGTGAAACTCAGTTTCATTTTATCANTCATTTTATCATTCACGTCTAAATAACTACTTGTATTTATATTGAATTAAAAATTAAACTTTACATTTGGTGTAATCTCTTCTTCACTATCCTTCGCTGCCTTCTTCGCCTTATCCTTATCAGCAACATGATTTGCTGTTGCAGCAGTTGTATCTGCCTTTAATTTATCTTTCTCAGCTTTTTCCTTCGCCTTCTGTTCCTGCTTAAGCCTCCTCTTGAGTTCACTACAAATCAAAGATAAATACTTCTTACTGAAAAACACTGTTTAAAATTGGTCATACTTTTCATTTCATGCATGCCAAAACGATCTTCCGTTGAAATTCAGCTTGTTTTCTAATCAAATCAGGAATCACAGCTCATCAAAATCTACTTGCAGTTTAAGCATTTATAAAATGAACTTTTAGCTCTACGATGGCTGACGGCCTTTGCTCTTACCTCATTTGGACTGGTGCAACACTAAAATATTGCATGCGTTCAGCCCAACAGCCAAGGCATGAAGTTGAATCTGATTTTAAATTGCCATGACCAGACATGAGGTAAGGGCGCAGACCATTTCCCTTCAAGTTAAAATCTTTCGAAACACGATAAAAAGGTGACGCCGAAGAAAAATTTCGAAGTGATCTCGTAATTAAACACTGAATTCCTCGTTTAAATGTCAATGCCATTTTGAAAACTTTGGCCACCGGAAGAAAGTTGTTGCACAGAATGCTCCGCAATTCCAAATTTGACGCAAAGTGAAAGTCATAAAAATAAGGTCAAGTTTATGTCTTTTTTCTTACTTCTTGGACTCCTTCTGCGACGCAGGGTTTGCAACATCCGCCATCTCTATAATTGCTGCCCTACGACGAAACAGATAACTTAGTATTCCAAGTAAAGATAAAAGCAGTATTGTAACGAAAATGTACACTTTTTGCTGACCACAAACTAAACCACAAAATAAATTCTACAGTAAAAAATTAATTAGTGAAAATACTGAAATATTGACTATTTCAAGGATCACAGCTTTTGGGTAATCATACTTTATCATTCTCCCATGAAAATATAAAATCAATCAACAAAATTCGAAGGCCATTAACCCTTCTTTACTATTGACTATTAAATTTTAAACAAATTGTAAATTCAGCGTGGTTCCAACACCATATGTCGCGAATGGTAGTGCATATTCAATATTATTTAACAAGTCTAAAGTCTGATCAGACTAATAACAGTCATGGAGGACTCAGGATGATGAATAATCGCGTGTATGTCGCGCTGACTGAATGAATGAGCGATATTCATAAAATGAATGAAGCTTTCTTATGCTGATATAAATGAAGAAATCGACCTCGGTCCAATAAAATATGAATACACGTTTGACTTCGCTCAGCAGAATAAATTATGATCCCATATTTTGTATTTAATGATAACAAATACGCTGAGGTAAGCTGAAAGCCGGTACCATCAGCACCAACCACGTTAATATCCGGAAGTTGATAAAGTATACAATGTGTGCAATCTTCCCAATGTGTATCCTTCAGCACGTTTTTAATAGACCATATTTAGTGTATATTACGTCAACTTTATCTTTCACTCACTATTTGTTTCACCATCAAATATGAATATCCAATCAAATGTGGAAAAAGCGTGTCAACAGTATTTTTGTCTGCTAACGAAATTGCGATGATAGGTAATAAGCTCAGCTCAGGAGGACAATGCGCAATGATGTGATGAAAGAGTAAACTTTGTTACAGATATTTTTGGTACGTTGGTGGTCTACACACACCTCACACTCTGAAGCAGAATACAGTGCTTGCAGACGTAAGTGTAAAAAGGTAAAGAATGGGATGCTACTCAAAAATACCTCCTTCAGCAAATTACTTACTTGTGGGAAACTTGCAATAGAGATGAACGTGTATTTTGGCACGGGTGAATGGTATCCGTTCTCATTTTGGCAATTAATATGTACCTTTCGCGGAAACGTGCGAAGTGAATTGTAGAACAAGTATGCAGTAGAGAACACAACACATAAAAGAAAGGAGAAGGAAGTAACTTCAACGCGCTATGAAAAATGATTGATGGAAAGAAACAAAGAAAGTGATTTTTACAAGAATGATGCAACAAAGCGTCCTTTTTGCAATGGATTTGCAGTGAACATCTGGGGCGCACTGATGCATTAATAAGTTGACTCATTTGGTTTTATGTGGGGCTGGGGGCTGAAGAATTGGGGATTGCGAAACGAATAATATGTAACATTGGAATATGACAGTTACTTCGTATATGTACTGGAAATAAAGCGCAATTAATGAGTACAATTCCTTCCAATGGATTTGCCATCCAGCCAGATCCACTCCACTAGCCCATAAAGCGTGGATAGTTATGGTTAATGCTTCATCTTCAACCAAGTCAGAAGAAGAAGAACATTATGGAATGGATAAAGCTTAATTATAGGATTGGATTCAAGAGGATTCAATATCTTAGTTAGTACCAAGTAAGTAATACCAAGACATTCCAAACAGGATTTCCCCTGCCACTGTCTCAGCCTGCCTGTATGAATTCATTTCATTACTCAATCGTGCAATAAGCAACATCTATCTTCATCTTCGAAGAATGACATGTATTCCTTATCACAGATTCATTATGCATACTGTATGTTACTGCGTATAAATGTGTTATTTGGTAAAATTACGACGAGGCTAGGACTGGAAGGCGAAGGTGGAGAAGCTAGTGATAACGCTGATGATGATGCAAGGGATATGAATGACATGTGTTATCAAAGCGTGACCAACTGGCCATGATTAATCATAAGAAGTGAATTGCAACAGCATGGTTTGCTTTGTCATTAAATACATCTTCAGATTTAACCACAAACTTGATCATTCTCAGGAACGAAAGATAACATAACAGCAACATCTAGCATATACGTATCTGATTTAATTATTTACGTACTAAATGCACGTCATGGTCATGTTTCGTGTTCTTACTAACCTAGTATTGCCTATTGCTGTACTACTAGAAGTACAAGTGAATTTTTCTGCTGCGAAGAATTTTATGGACTTGGCCAACATGGTGTTAGTTAGAATATCGAACTTCGAACTCCGGCCTTTCTGTTACTGCATCCCCGGAACATGGAAATTAACGCATTACTTATGACTTGATTTTGTTCACCACATGCCATACATGACACGACAAGATTTGTAATTAATCAAGAAGATGCATATTTAATTAGTAATGGAAATGCTACATTCCAAGCGTTGAACGTTGAAATGTTGAAGGTTACTCAGCAAGACAAAACAAGTTCGAAACGGTCTAGTCAGCTATCGGTTCATCGTGATTCGCTCCCTTCAATTACGATATTCTAAATTCTATTAAAAGCATTGTGTTCTGTGTTCTTAAAAGTCAATATACAATTACCAATATCTCCATTTCCCTTCATCCTATATTATCCCCTTCGCTTCTATTCTCACCCAAAAGGGTCTTGGTTTCGGGATTGTTTCATTGTAATCTTTGGGGCTTGTCTTAGGTATTCTGGGTGTTGAAGGTTCAGTTTTAAGTGTTTATGACCTTTATGACAGTAAAAGCATTCATTCATCTGAGCTACAAATAAATTCAGGAAGGTATCAGGTTTCTTGTGCTGGCCTTCTCTTCTTTACACTTTTAGGTGCATACGATTGCTCGGTGCGGTTCTGTTCTTCTGTTGACTCAAACTACACATACATTACTACGAGGGATGGGATTATGGGAAGCTACCGAAGACATAACAGCGTTTGTTTCAGCTGCCTGCTTAGCGTTTTTGTCCCACCTCTTTATCTTCATAAACATAAAGGAATGCATACAGAAAGAACCAGCAAGTAGTACCATAAAACATCAAAAGCAATTGTGAAAGTAAAAAAGTAAGACATGAGACGTTTGCAATTGCAGCACAGCGATAGCGATGGTGTTTATGGTTTTACTCGTTTGTTACGTATTCCTTTCTGTACTGCGTGAATGAAACTAAAATTCAGTGAGCCTGAGCCTGATCTTAAGCCAACTGTTTTATGTACTCTCAACAGTCTCACTCAACTCTGTCCGTTCGCACCGTACCCGTTAGCATGCAGAACAAGAACTTTTGAACCTTTCATTTAAGTTTGCTGTACGTTTGGTGTTGGTTGCGGTGGTTGTTGGACTTGTTTGGAGCATGCATCATGTAGTAAAATGCAACCTAAACAAGTATTTTTGTAAAATGTAATCCCATGGTCGAATATGAACAGGAATGCCGAGTACGACGAAAAATATAAAACCTTACGTTTGTGAACGAGGAACGAAACGATATCAGCATAAACCCTTTACTTTATGTACTCTACTTTCGTACGCTTTACATCATTTCCATACAATATCCTCCATACGTTCTTGGTTCTTGCGAGTGTATCACCCTTGCCTTACCATACCATCTTGTACATGATACAAAAAAATTTTTTTACAACGTATGCTTTACTACGTTTTTATCTACCGTCGCCGTCCGAACTTCGTTTTTAGTTTATATACAAACTTTTACGTTCTGTGGGCGGATAGGAGCAGAATATTATTGCTCATTTGAATTCAAATCCAACTTCCCTTCATTTTTGTTGATTCGAAATTGTTAGTTTCATATGAATCTAATCTATTGAGTGAAACTGTAACGTTCTTGCTTACAGCTTACCTAAATCTAGTACATCTGGAATATTTTAACCACTTCGACTTCGAATAAATTTTAAAGTTAAAGCCGTTAAATAAATGAAGCAAATGCTTCATGAGCAAGTTGATCGTTAATTTTTTTACGGTTGAGAGATCGTATTTGAAGGATTCACGATGTACAATACAGGAGGAGGAATGAGTATGAGCATGATACAAGCTCGGAAAGAGCGGAGGGGTAAACGTGCCGAACTTCCGGATGACATAGCAAAGAAGCTCAAGTCCTGCAGCGTGTTAAGCTGTGAAGAATGGCGGGATTTGAATGCTTACACTACTTATCATTGGTAATTAATAAGTTTATTACTTGTACTCTTATTTCTTGGAAATATTGGTATTATGCTATTGTCTTTCCATTTATATAAAACAATTTGCCTTTTTGTTTCTCCAACAGTTTTCCTACTGGAGAAAAGAATCAGGAGCGCTGGGAGATCTGGACACAATTAATTCGTAAAGCTCGAGAAGATGAAACATGGATACCATTTAGGGGTTCTCTGGTATGCTCACATCACTTCCGGGCAACAGATTTTATCAATGATCCGTTGTCCAAACGAAGAAAACTTAATAAAACTGCCATTCCATCAGTCTTCCCAACATTCACAGTTGATTTGGAGGACCCATCCTACCAACTGCCAGGTAAAAGACGCTACAATCGTTGAGAATTAACACATGGAAAGTAGTGGTATTAATGTCGGTTGTGTATGATTTTATTTCAATAGAGGACCAATTAGGGAATGATGAAGGTAGCGAAGGTGCCTATGATAACAATGTTGAAAATACTACAACTTATTATTATACTGATGAAAGTAGCTCTGTGATGACAAATGAGAACGCGGAAGTTTATGAAGAAACATACGAGTATGAATATTCTCATGATGTCACAGAGAGTATTCAGAATGGAGACGCATCAAATAGTTCAAACGTACAATATGTACAGTATGACGAAGACGATGATGATATCCAAATTATCCATGATGATTCCAATAAAATGAGCAGTCATTCCGGAGGTATTCACATTTTGTCGACGTCATCTCTAGCACTACCAGGTTTAGCATCTTCTCAACAACAACAGACTTTGAAAACTTCTCCTCAAGCAGCTAGTAAAGTTATATTAGCTAGCAATAATGCTACAATGATGCAAAATATGGTTGTTCAACGGTTAGCACCACCAAACAACCCTGGAAGGAGAAAGCAATTACACCAGCAGCGGGAAATGACTGTGCCAAGCGAACCTTCTCAATCAAACCGTCAACAGCCAAGTCCTCCAAGTCCAAAAACATCTCGTCAAGAAGAAACTGCAAAAGCCCTTGCAGCCTTACCATTCTCGCTGAATCCAGATCTGGAGATTGAAATGATTGACCCGACAGAAGATTTAGCAGTAGCTAGACTTCGAATTAGTGAGCTTGGTAAGTTTCAAACTGATCACAAGGGTGAAGGGCATGAAAATAGACACACATACACATAACATACGAATAGTATGCTTGGAAAAGAGATGATTATTGTAATATCCAATATTATTTCAAATGGGAAATGTTTTACAGAGCAGGAGAATAAATCTCTAATTAACATGTACGAGAGCGCGATGGAAGGGTTAAAGCTGAAGTACGAGAATCAAATACTGCTTCTTCGGAAGCGCATGAAAGAACAAGAACGACTTCTAGAGACGAATCAGATTTCTTTGCCGAAGAGGGCACGGTTTTCCTAATTCCTTTTGCTGTGTTACTTTGATGAAGACGATTTTCTTGTATAGTTTACTTTTTGTATTGTGAATTTCCGTGAAAAATGTAAATTGTATTGTTTGTTATGTGAAGTATTTTATGAAATTTTTTAAAGCTAAACACGTTTAAAGTTTAAAAGTAAAGTTTCTTTTCTCGTATTCCATCGATAATTAACAAGCGAATGCTTGCATTCTTTTATAATTTTTACGGCATACCTGCTCGCAACCCAGCATCCTAACCCACTTTTTTTAGAAAAACTGCTGCTACATGTTACGGAACGGTTTCACGAATTCCATATTAATCAATTGATTGTTGTACATGTTATCCATCAAACTAACAAGTACTGATAAGTATGTGTACTTGATAGGAGTGACCCGTGGATATGACATTCAGACCGTGAACTTCGCTTTTTCTGTATTAGGCATACACAATGCGTGTAGTTACATATATCAAAAGACAGCTTGAGCACAAGATAAAATCGACTCTATGATACTTTCACATCTGAACAAATTGAAACAATAATGATGTACTACAGCATTCTTCTAAATCTTCTAACATGGTTATATTCCAATTCGATTGATTTCTGATCTTTTTATTTTATTTAACTAAAGTAATACAACATAACAGACATCAGAAAAAAGTATCAACATTATGACTTCGTAGACCGGGTTGGTGAATTCGTTTCCGGTATTTGCTTATGAAAATGGCTTTCTTCTGGTCGCAATGCTGGGAACAGTAGTACTTCCTGTAACAAATCATGCCATAATATTTTTTCACATGAAGGGCTTCAAATTGCTAAAACAAAAACTTTAATATTCACTTGGCATATACCGAGTATGTACCTTAATGTTGTAGGAACCGGTAAGAAGCATGGTTAATCGGTCTACCCCCATTCCCCAGCCAGCAGTTGGTGGCAAACCATATTCCAGAGCGCAACAAAAGTTTTCATCTACGACTTGAGCCCTATCGTCACCAGCAGCTTTATCCTAATATAACACCACACAGCACCCAATCGGCAATCATAATAATTATTAAGCTTTTATACAATTACAATTGTGTATTTTTTACTGGTGACTTCCATACCTTGGCTTGTTGTTCAAAACGTGCTCTTTGTACGACAGGATCATTCAACTCTGTGTATGCATTGCAAAGCTGAAATATTAAATGAAAAAATCAAATCAAAATATTAGTAT
>JAANSM010001725.1:0-17338 GCA_036850725.1 Orchesella villosa
GCTTCGTCTACTACTTTCTTGTACTGGAAAAGGTTTCAGCAATTTCTTTTGGGAGTCATTGATCGGTGCACCTAAGAAGGTTGCATTTCCACCTGTGTGCAAGCAAGAAAATGTGGAAAAGGAAATGGAAGAAGAGATGGAGGGGGAGGAGGGATCAACTAACTCATTGTTATCATTATGTTCTAATTGCCTCAAACTTGTACAAAAAGTTAAAGACCTTCACTCAAAGCTGGAAGCGATTCAATTACTACTTGTTGACCAGATTTCGTCAATTCAGCGACTAATAAAATCGTCCAGTTCGAAAGTAAACCTTTTACGACTGGGAGGGACAGGCTGGAGGGAGGAGAATGTTAATAAACTTTGTAATTTCCAGGATGCGGTCGTTGCTAAAAGTACGTAAGACATTTGTTAAGTATTAATTTTTCTGGTTAGTTGTTTTAAAGCTGTTGAAGTATGTTCATGTATGCGTTTTAATTCGTCCACTTCCTGTGCTACAGGTCAAAAATCGTGTAAAATTCCACTTGTCTATTTGGAGAAGTTCAACCCGGTTGTCACAGACTGTAAGGATGTAATTATCGGCTTAACTGGCAAAAATAACATCGTGCCTCCAACGCTGAAGAAAAATGGTGCCAAACCCCCATCTTCTACATCAATATTGGCATTTACAAGGGATGCGTCACATATCAAGGAGGAAGATTTCGATACAGACTGGGGGTAATTGAATATCTGTTGCACAGTTGTATGCCACTAAGGTGAAAAATTTTGAAATGTATAATAAAATCAGGATAATTCTACTTTAAAAGTCCAGGAGGTTTATCAGAGGAAGATGACGACGACGACTACAAACCTGTCACTGAGGGGCGGCCACGCAAAAGGCTGAACTTGGAAATAGGAAGTTGTGACAGTGCCACTATCTCAAAGAGGCGAAGAGGACGACCACGTTCAGAAGGTGTGAAAATTGGAACAAGAACACAGCAAAAAGTAAAAAGGATAAGGGGAAGACCTGCGCGTTCGTCAAAGTTTTCAACTTCCGAAGGGTCCAAATCATGTAGTCGGGATTCACTGCAAGACAAGGCTAAATGTTTAAGCAAGAATTACATTCTTAAGAGAAGGCAACAAGCTCCAGATCGTGCAGTCAGAACAAAAATGCTTCATCGCATTTTCACCTGTGAGTTCTGTGGTAAGGTCTACTTGCAGAAACCTGCATATGAACTTCACAAACTTGCTCATAAACGGAGTCCACCAGAAGAACAATTGGAGGGGATTCAAGAACCGATAGAATGTGAAATATGCAATGTGACAGTCGATTGCTCTGAATACTACTCGCATTTGCTCCTCCATGAGGTACCAAATGCAAAAAAGGATTTTCCCTGCTCGCATACCAACTGCGGACGAAAATTTCAAATTGAAGAAAACTTGAAAATTCACATAGAGGTGGATCATGATGAAAAGAGCTTGACGTCTCAGCTTCTCATTAAAAAATGCGATGTTTGTAATATCTGCTTTGAAAGCTGCAACCACCTTCGGGATCATATTAAACGAGCTCACAAGGGTTACATTAGTTCTCTTCTGTATTGTCGTGTTTGCTCGTATTGTTGTACAACTAATGAAAATTTGATATCCCACATGCACAGTCACTCCCATTCTGACGAACAAGTTTGCTTTCTATGCAATTCTAATTGTAATGGAAGAGTGGACTTATTGGAGCATTTTCAACGGGAGCACAACCTCCTCACATCTGCAACGTGTTCCTTTTGTCAAGAAGAGTTTTTGGATCCGTACTTACGCGAAGTTCACATGAGGATGGAACACAAGAGCAAAGACATTTATATTTGCTGCTACTGTGGGAAAAAATGCTACTTTCTAGTTTCGTTAATAGAACATATTAACACGCACGATAGGACTCAGAAAACTGATCACAATTGTTCCGACTGTAATGAATACTTCCGGAATGAAAACAAACTGGCCCAACACCGAGTCAAAGTTCATGGAGCTCCGAAGGTGTCCTGTGAAATTTGTGGAAATGAGTATGTAACTCCGAATGGATTGTCTATGCACATGAAAGAGCATAGTAAGGAAGCATACCACTGCAAAATTTGTGACAAATATTATGGTGCGAAATCCCGTTATGATGACCATATGCGGAGCTTACATTCAGATGAAAGAAAATTTGCATGTGAACTTTGTGGATTTACTTGTAAAACAAGTGGAGTTTTAAGTAGACACAGGTTAACTCATACCAAACCATTTGTTTGTAATGTATGTGATCGCAGTTTTGCAAGAAGGTTTACTTTAAATTCCCACATGAATATGCACACTGGATCAACTTTTGTGTGTCATATTTGTGGTTACGAGTTCCACAATCGGAAGTCTTGTACTGCTCATGTAAAAAAGTATCATACGGGGGATAACCCAATGCCCCTTTATAAACCTCAAAAGAGTAGGCGACCTCGCTTAACGTGGAAGGATACAGAGGGAAATGTAGTCATCGCAAAGAATGCTAGTTTGTATGTGGATCCATCACAACTTCTAAAAGCTGCAGAAAATGGAAGAGCTTCTGAAAGCGTTCCAGAAACGTTCGAAAATATACCGAAAACAGAAAACCTGTCTGAGAATTGGGGTGGAAGGAATGAAGGTCCTCATTTAAACGTTTATGATGATAAAATGTTATCAAATAATATGTAGTTTTAAGAGGTTGAAAAGAGATGTTTATATTTATAATTATTTATGTACGGTGAATAAAATGCATACAATGAATACGAAAATTTGAAGGAGGTATCATTAATTTTTTATTTAGCTTGACAATTTTGACAAGTAAAAGCCAAAAGCCATTTTGATTATAAGATTGATGGTGTTATGATTATAATTGTTCATTTCAAAAAAAATTAGCCTGGTGGCCATCCCATCTGCCTTCCCCCAAGAACATGAATATGAAGATGGTAAACTGACTGCGCCCCATTAGCTCCATTGTTGATCACGACTCGATAACCCTCCGCAAGACCTGTCACATGAATAATAATTTGTCATTAACAAAAAAGGCATTGATGTGATGTGTAGTACACTGGCCACTGGTAAATAAAATACATACCTAATTGATCAGCTGTCTTTCTCGCCACCGTCAACAAATGTCCAAGCAAATTGGAATCCTCATCAGTCGCCTTGCTCAACATTGAAATCCTTTTCTTGGGGATGACCAGAAAGTGAGTTGGAGCTTGGGGACCGACATCATGGAAAGCCAATGCTAAGTCATCTTCGAAAATGATATTGGCAGGGATTTTCTTGTCAACAATTTTACTAAAAATAGTATCTTCTGTATACTCTCCTCCTCCTTTGGCAGCCTGTGCTTTCTCTACTTCACTCGCCATGGCCCTACAGTTAGTTGTAGAGAGCCAACGTTTCCCGAAACCAGTGGAGAATTTAGCACTATTTGCAAAAGAAAGTTTAACTTTTGGATTTGAAAGAATGTGTTTTCGGCAAGTAAATGACAGTAAGCGGTAACCTTGTAGCAAGGACATCATCCGGCAAAACACCATGAGACCACTAAAACACACAACACAACAGCAACCTGAAATTGGATTGATTTATACAGAACTTCGTTCCAAAGCCGTTGTCTCGATGTACCCCGATCTGACAAACTTGTGAGCATTATTGTCTTCATTCTTCTTCGCCTTCATTTCAGCCACACTATTGTCATTTCTCCATGAAAAATTAGTTTACTCTTGAGACAAACATGTATCAATTAAAATATTAACTTATGCTTCAGGGTGAGCTATTTCTACCCCTCCTCCCCCGTCCCCACATTTTCAACAAAATTTCAACTTTCAGTTTTTTTTATCTTGTCAAAATTGATTACTATGTCACTCACAGACCTAAAAACATACAATCTATTTTTACGTCAATGATGTCACTAGTCACTAGACTTTATTGATTATCATATTATTCAGCATCTAATAGTTAATTATCATAAGTCTCTGCAATTGGGTGTATTTGTGAGTCACATGTTGAGTGGCGAATCATTATTATCTGAAGAACAAGGATGAACGAATTTGTACAGATTGATAAGGGCTGAACAACTCCGATAATAAAACGGTATTATTTTGAACAAAATAACCAATTCAGTATTGATGAAGACGTATTCATACGTTGGGTGTGGTAAGTGTGGCATATAGTTTTCCTAGTTTTCTTTTCTACATATTCCATACTCTGGAAATCGGGATATCCTTGATTCCGTGATTCTTGTTCAATGAATAAGCTTGCTCCAGAACAGAATTACTTTTTTTCGGACCAAACAGCGATGGCGTTACACATACAACACATGTAACCACAAGCCATGAATATTGTACATGATTATATAATGCAAAAGCAGTTAAGTAATCAAAATCGTTTCACAACACCGCACCACCGGTGTCCGGTGGAGATGTGATGACCATATCAACCACGTGTAGACATACTGGCATGCATGATCACTATGATCAGGCTATGTTCATAGTTCATGAATCTGCATGAGAACGTTTATTCATCAATCATCATCGCTAATGATATTTGATTGTGCAATTGTATGCAATGATTTTTCCAGTTCCAGAGTCTTGTGTTGCATGCATGCAAGCGGTGAATTATCTTTACGCATATATGCTTACATGTATAATATAAATGTATGCTTATGCAATATTATGTTATAAGCTGTAAGAATGGTAAGGATTACTCCATGTCTTATTGTTATTTGCTGGAAATTAACTTGAATGACTATACTTTACATAAGGCAGAAAACCAAAAGGATCATTATAAGTCGGTAAATCCATATCCAATGAATAACTCCAATGTCCAGTATTCTGAAAGTCCAGTCCAGTTTCAGACCAGATGCTGAACAAAGGTAGAAAAGTGTCCTGAGTCCTGCTGTTAGACGTAATTTTGAATATCCAATAAAGGAGTTGGTGTTTTAGGATATAATATAACCAAATTTTTATGAGTTAGCGTTATTTTTTAAAATGGCAACACCAAAAATGTTACATGAGCATGTTGCGAACCAGTCACATCCATTCCGACATCCGGAATACATGTCATTGTTTACCTGGGAAGATTTCAACTACGACTCATGGCAAGCTTGGATGGGTAAGAACTGGAGTGTTAGTGTGTACCTTACAGTTAATTTACGTTGGACTAATCTTTGCTGGGAGGCAATGGATGAAGAACAGAGAGCCTTACCGGCTCAGAGGACCTCTCATCCTGTGGAACTTGGGATTGGCCATTTTTTCAATTGTTGGATTTTTTCGAACATTTCCTGAATTGGTTTATTTAATGCGAGAAGAAAATGGATTTCATACAAGCGTCTGCATAAGGTACGTAACTGTGGTGGTTGGTAGTGGTGCTATGAAAAAGTTAAAATATAAGATATTCATATTCATCATAATTTTGTGTTCATTCTTTCCTGATGTACTATGTACAGGGACAAAATGCACGTGGGCACGGTCTTTTGGACACTTATGATGGCCTTGACCAAAACTATTGAATTGGGAGACACAGCTTTCATCGTACTTAGAAAACAGCCGCTTATCCTTCTTCACTGGTAAGCTTGAGTTTACTCTAACCAAGATAATCTTACGTTTAAAGTGGGCTCGGCACTCGGCACCAATATTCTCAATTTCTCAACCTTCAGCTTACCTTTGTCTGACTATGAATGTTCGTGATTTTTGTTTAACGTAGGTATCATCACGCAACAGTCATGTTATACTGCTGGTACACCTACTACTTTCATGATGCTGCTCATCGCTGGTTTATGACAATTAATTTATTTGTCCACTCCGTCATGTATTCATATTATGCTATTAGAGTAAGTCCAGGCTTCATAATTTCTTTCGATTTACCATTTAAAAAAGCAAGTAGTGATGCCTATCGACTATCGTGGAATATTCAATCAAACTTTATGTATTGTTGTTCATTTCGTCAATTACGTAAATTTTTCACACGCTTATTGCTCTGAAGATGCCATATTCTAAGCATCATGCCCAATTTAAAAAATTACCCCATGAAAACATGGTATCTGGTATGGTGCCACAAGTGCCATTCCAGGGGATCTTGAATGTGTATGATAAACTTACATTAAACGTGAGGGCAATGTATTTACATCAATTTTATCTTTTCACAGGCGATGGGAATAAAACTTCCAAGAAATCTTGCCATGTGTATTACCTTCCTGCAGCTAAATCAAATGTTTTTTGGGGTAGCGGTCAATGGATATGCACTTTACATGAAGAGTAATAATAATTTTCCTACTTATGATTGTGAGGTCGAAAAATGAAAAATAATAAAATTAAAATCATTTTATTCTTCGCATGTTGTTTCTCTATAGGTTCTGAAATTGAGTGTCAAACAGAAACTTTCAACATCCTCTTAGCTCTTTTGATGTACGCCACATATGCCGTCCTATTTGGCAACTTTTTTAACAAGGCTTATGTTCAAAAGAAGAAGAAATTTGATTGAACAAAAGATACATTATGTGATTTCCTACATCCTACAAAATTACAAACGTTACCAACCTTAAGTATGCAACGCCTTTTCTGGATGATTCCAAACAATCTCAACTTTATAGCTATATAATAACTGGATTATAACAATTCCCATGCTATTTGTAAAATCAAATATATATGCTATATATATTGCTATGTATTATTTAATGACACTGATGTAACAGGTTTGTTAGTGGTGACTAACGTATGATGACTCTACGGTGAAAATAAATATAAAATATTTCGTGGTTGAAGGTACTCTACTCTGTTGATGCATGCATGCATGTTGAAGAAATTGATCAATTTTGTCGAATGTGGGAATGTGAAGAATCCATGAATAATATTAATATTATGATTAATAGGATGGTGGGTATTTTTTAAGTAAAAAAGTATCGCTTTAATACCTACCATGTTAAGTATCGTGTTTGGAATCAGTTATAATCTCATGCAGCCAGAAGAGCCGAGAGCGGTTGGAACACTCGACCATCCATATATAGGCAAATCATTAAGGTTCTTAACGGTTAATTACTTCCTCTCCTTGCGAAGGTAGGTAAGAGATTAATCTTTTGACTGTACATTACAATATATATTACGCAATCGCAATAAATTATGCATTTTAAGTATGTATTAGAGTGCCCCTTCACCTTCACTTCCCCAAATCCGCAAATTGCGGATTGGCAATGGAAAAAATACGATATAGGCCTATACCACAATTTTTTACTTCATCGTCAAATATATTAAAAAAATTACATTGTTTAAGGGATCAAGTCATTACATCATATCATCTCATAATGCAAAGATTAAAGATGGCATAAAATTGCATCCGTGTCTAACAAGGTATAAAAAATTACTTGTTCATCAAAAGTTTTACATTTTTTCAGTATTATTTTACATATAATTACAACCAGATTATAGGCTATGTTTTAGGTATGGTTTTATTGATACCAATTTCTAAATATTATTAAGTTTACGGTTTTGGAATAGAATTCAAAGCCATTCCTCCTCTAGAATGTCCAAATGCTCCTAAAATTAAATGTTTTGCTGCTTGTGCAGTATTTGCTGCGTCCAAATCCGATCCAAGAAGGGGATTCACTTCGACCATGTCCATTGAAACAAGATTTCCCGTCTCGTGTATCATTTCCAGTAGGGTTATACCTTCCCTCAATGTCAGACCACCTGGAACTATAACAAAATAGTCAAAAATTAGTGTGCATGTTGTTTCACATCTTGCGCAGGATATTGAGTTGAGAAGGTTTTCATATTTCTTACCCGGTGTTCCAGTACTTTTAACAATGCTTTCGCAAAGTGAGTCAATGTCATAGCTAACATGGATTGGACGCTTCTTATCTTGAGATAATTTATTTAATGCCATCTCAGTCACCTTCTGAATCCCATGTCGATCAACGTCTCTCATGCTGAACGCTGTAATCCCCAACATTTCCAAAATTGCTCTTTCCGCCGGATCAACATCTCTGAGCCCAATAAATGCCAAATTGGAGGCTTTGATACGAGGTTGAACCCAAGAAAATTCGGGAAGTTGAGTCATGTAAGGTTGAAGCTCTTGAACAAAAAACGCCACAGACATTCCGTGAATCTTTCCAGATCCTGTTGTGAGGGGTGTGTTGATATCAGAGTGAGCATCTATCCATAAAACTCCCAAGTCTGGGTGAACTTGAGACGCTCCGTTAATTGTTCCGATACCGAGAGCGTGATCACCTCCGAGGGTGAGACAGATGCGACCGTCCCTCATGACTTTACTTGTCCAGTCTGAAATCATTCTATTGGCTTCTGCAACTTGCTTCACGTAATGCACATTTAAGTAGCCATTGTAGTCCGACTCGTGCACGGTTTGAGATGTACGACCAACGGTAGCCACTAATCGCTCTTGTACTTGTGCTTCCTCTTGCATTTCCATAATGGGAGCATTTCCATAGTCCACAACTTCATGGCCAACTAAAGGAAATGAGCCACATAACTTCCATATTTGAAAATTGGGTTGTGCAAAACAGATCCATAAGCATTATGTACACGTGCGATTGTTTATAAAAATACCATTGCGCAATGCGGAAACTATGCCTGTTTCTCTTATTGCCTTTGGTCCCAACTCAACACCTCGCTTATTCTGACCTCTGTAAAGCTCAACCCCTTGGACACCAATTCTCAAATTATTTGTTATAGTCTTTTGAAATGAACGTGTCGAACTTGTGCTAAAGGATCGGGGTATGGGAATTGAGCTTTTATTACGGCCGACAGTTTCTACAGCACGGTTTCCTAAAATCTGGGATAATTTTTGGACACTTCTCATTGTGGTCATTGTAAAATAAAACGTAGATGAAACAAAATAAAATGTTTTGAATGTATGAAGAAAAACAAAAATATTAAAACAACTTAATAGGAGAATACTTTATCACTTATCAGAATTACGCAGAATGAGTATTCTCAATTAAAACTGTTAGCTTTATACAAGGTTAAAAAATGACATTGGTATTCTAGTGCGGATTATGCAACCACGATTTGTTTCATCAGACGATGATGATGCGTTGATACAAACTTGCATAAGTAACCTAATCAAGTTAATGTTGAATGTCTTCCAATGGCCAAGAAAAACTTAAGTGTAAGTTGCTGTTTATCATCTTTTTTACTACATCGGTAAAGTACACACCTCTTTCATTGGACCTCTTTAGATTCATTGGGTATAAATTCGAGAAATACAGGAGCAAATGGATTTAGGACATGATTAGGATACACTTTTAGGATTAGTTTAATCTGTTTCCAAAAAGTATGTGAACGGAGATGGCAGTCAAATTAAAGCCATGAGGAACTAAGTAAACGTATCATCGCGTACTGAAAGAAAACTTGTCTTTCAACCAAAAGCTTATAGGGAAAATTCCGAGAATGACTTAAATATATGATGCATGCATATGCATGTCATACATGTATATGTGATATAACATGGTATATGTGTAACACATGAATATGTGACCCTAAGTTCTGGAAAGATAAAGAGTATATTCATATCGATAATCTATCGGAGAAGTGATAAATTATGACTTGAAGGAGTCAAATTCCTTGTCCGAGAGGCGACTTTGAGTAATCGCCCATCTTACTCACTATATTATTATCAACATTTTTATATCTATAACATAGCTATGGTCAAAAATTCATGAAAAAGATTAAAAACACGAAATCATATATAGCCAACACAAGGATCATCATGAAAATAAAATGACGCAGTTAAGTCATTGCTAAATGCTTTTCCAACGATAAGTATTCGATAATGCTTGTCATTATGTTTGTGCATGTGTACTGAAAGGGGCTATTTGTAGCAGCTTTCAAAACATTCTAAGCTAATTAAGTTATATAGTCTATATATAACTACTAACTAGTACACTATAATACATTAATACCAAGCAGTAGCATTGTAACTTGTAGCATTTATTCTGCATCCATTTAATATGCTGAATGAAACTCAGTGGCGGCGCAGACGCAGACATAAAAATCTATATTTAATCGATCATCTGCGTAAAAAATTATATTCATAGTTTGGTACATAATGAGACTTTACTTTGCTTTATTTATGATTCTAATTTTTTTATGTTTTCAACTTTTCCATAATTTATTCCAAGCTAAAGCTTGTCTATGAAATCTGGCTGTCATTATATTTTGTTAATAGCCAGCAGTTTACTGTTCAGTACGACTATTAACTAACTGCAATTGACAATTGATGATAAGCAATTGTCGCTTTTCATTTTACCCCACACAATTCGACAGATTCTTCAACAGCAACTTCGACAGCCTCCGCTAGTTGATGGACATTCTGTTTGTATTAAGAATTTCAGTAAATTCCTGTAAACTTTTATAGACGTTTTACTACGCACATTTGCTTGACATTCCATTTTTTAGGCATCAATCAAATCATAGAGAATGTGAACACATGACAAAGCATCATAAAGATGAGCCTGAGTATATTCTTGCCCCCTTGACGCAGCGGAACATTTTGGTTCACTATGCCAGTTAGGCTGTTTATGGCTTCTTATGCATAAGAATGTGTACTGGGCCTTGGGTATTTATAACCGATGTATAAGCTGTTCTCTGTTTTGGTGAAGGGTGCGCCATATTGTTTACTGTATTGTTTGTCTGTCTCTTGTTTTAAAATTTGAAGGCTTCTCCTAACTAAAACAAG
This sequence comes from Orchesella villosa, assembly GCA_036850725.1. NCBI lineage: Eukaryota > Metazoa > Arthropoda > Collembola > Entomobryomorpha > Orchesellidae > Orchesella > Orchesella villosa. Next base: position 10,687 of record JAANSM010001725.1, read on the forward strand.
CGGTTATTGCTTATCTTCAGGGTGAAAAGAAGAAGGGATTTTGTAGAATCTTCTAGTGGCAAATAGTTATGATAGACAGTCCCTAATCACATGGTTTTTATAAGCAGAAAATCAAAAAAGGACTCGTTATCAGTTATACTCCACATTTGAAATTCTAAGTTTTAAGTTAAGATTCACTACTGATAAGATAAGTGTACGAAATTAAGCATCATGTCGTCGCTGGCTAGGTAAGATCATGTTTTAATCAACTTAATTTGATGTTGAATGTGTATTTTAGAAGTGATTTTGAGTTCACAGATGATTACCTTACACCTTAATTTTGTGAAGATTTGATGAAATATGGTTTTTTTTGCTGTTTACAGTTTATTGCCAAATCCAAGCCATGTTGTAAGGGATCGGGATGACGAGAGGGCATTGATGAGACCTCCGTCAACGGCCCTCGTGTCCCTTCGAGAGTCTAGAGCGCCTCTTTATGGAAAAAGAAAAGGCTGGATTCCTCGCGCTGCTGAGGTTCTAACAGTTCCAGATATGTTGGGTGTTTTAGCAGTTATTTTTTGGTTGTCAACTTTATTCTATGATAACTCTTTTAAATATAGGATTTCGGAGATGGAGGTGCGTTTCCAGAGGTTCACGTCGCTCAGTATCCACTGGGGATGGGGAAGCCAACACCTGAGGCCGAGCGGAAAACGTCGAATGCGTTGGCTGTTCAATTAGATGCTGAAGGAAAAGTTAAATACGATGTGCTAGCTCGTCAGGGTCATTCCAAGGATAAAATTGTTTACTCAAAATATACAGATTTACTCCCGAAAGAAATTACTTCTGAAGATGATCCAGAATTGCAAAAACCAGATGAAGATAATATTAAAGAAATCACTGAAAAGACTCGTCAAGCCTTAGAGAAATTGACGCAGAGTAAAATTGTGGCAGCTATGCCAGTTCGATGTGCTGATAAGAAGGGAGAGACGCAATTTATCCGTTACACACCTTCGCAACAAGGACAAGCGTTTAATTCCGGAGCGAAGCAAAGGGTTGTTCGGATGGTGGAGGTGCAGCGAGATCCTATGTCACCTCCTCGGTTCAAAATTAACACGAAAATTCCCAGGGGACCACCTTCACCACCTGCTCCAGTTCTTCATTCACCCACAAGGAAAGTCACTGCGAAAGAACAGAAAGAGTTGAAAGTTCCTCCTTGCATCTCAAATTGGAAAAATGCCAAAGGTTACACAATCCCTCTGGATAAAAGGTTGGCAGCGGATGGACGTGGCCTTCAACAGGTTCACATTAACGAAAACTTTGCGAAGTTGGCGGAAGCTCTTTACATCGCTGATCGTAAAGCCCGTGAAGCTGTTGAGATGAGAGCGCAGTTGGAGAAGAAATTGGCTCAAAAAGAGAAGGAAAAGAAGGAGGAGCATCTTCGAGCTTTGGCTCAGAAAGCGAGAGAAGAAAGAGCTGGTATTCGACATTCCGCTGCGACAGAAAAGGATGATGATGTCAAAGAGCGTGACCAATTGCGTCATGAGAGACACAAGGATCGTCAAAGGGAGAGGAATATCGCTAGAGCAGCACCAGACAAGAGAAATCGTTTGGAAAGGGAACGAGAGCGAGATATCAGTGAGCAGATTGCTCTTGGTATGCCTGCTAAGACTATATCAGGAGGAGAAACCCAATTTGATACCAGGCTATTCAATCAGTCCCGTGGAATGGACTCTGGATTTGCTGACGATGAAGCTTATAACGTTTACGATAAGTAAGTCCAATATTTTAAATAGGCTCTGCTCTTGATTCTCAAAATCTCACATCTTCGTTACTTTATTTGTCATTATTTTTATATTATTTCTTTGCAGACCGTGGAGGCAAGGAGGGGAAGTTTCACAAGGAATTTATCGTCCTAAGAAAGGGGGTGATAATGATATTTATGGTGATGACTTAGACAATATTATCAAAACGAATAAGTAAGTTAAACAAACAGCAAACTGTCTTACTCAAAGCACAAAGATTTCATGCTACAAACATAAACCCGACTGAGAAACTAAAACTTCATGAATTTTAACAGGTTTGTTCCAGATAAGGAATTCAGTGGCACAGATCGTGTAGCAGGTAGCTCGCGAAGTGGTCCAGTTCAGTTTGAAAAGGATGAAGAAGATCCATTTGGTCTGGACCAGTTCTTGACGCAAGCCAAGAAAGCTAGCAAGCGTGGAGCAGATGACAGTAGCAAAGATAAGGCAAGCAGTAGTAGCAGTAGTGATAAGAGACGTCGTCGTGATTAGTATATATATACCGAAGGCGTGTATTGAGACTAAAACTGAAACCTAAACTGATTATCTTCTGACGTCAATAAAATCTAATTGAAGACGTACGATACGATGTACGTCATTCTAAATGGTTCGTAATGTGACCAGATTGTTATATCATTATGTGCGCACGTAAGTTAAAGATAGAATAGAAAAGTAAATTTTAGATATGTCTTTTATCATATGTCAACAAACCCCTTTTTATTGTTATGTATAAAGCGATATTTGAATAAAGCAATAAACATTCTAGAAACAACATTTTGTGACGAAAGTAAATGCATGGAAATATTGCGATCAACTGATCAGGTAAAAATAACTGGTTTAAGTTTAAGTATTATATTATGGTTATGGTAAAGTAAGATATGAAGAAATGAGCATAACACGATTTCCGTTTGAAATGGTACTACTACAACACTAAACACTGGGAATTCACTTTTTACATGACTGAACACTGGTCTCCACCCCCAGCAGATGGGTCAAAGGTTGGGAACGGGTTTCCGCCTTCCACTTCACCAATCAATTCTTGTGGAGGGGGACCAGCGTATTGAACTTTCAGCATAAGATCTGATATCCTTTCAAACCGTTTCTTCTTCAAATCCGATGAGTCCGATTCGTTTTCTGAAGCATACTCTTCACAAATCTGCTTCATATACTCGTATTGCTGGCTGTATTTCTCAAAGTCTTTTGAAGGGATCTTTTCACGATTACTGGATAACCAGCTGGGGTACTATCATTAAAATTATTTTGGTAAAGTTAATTTCAATAAAAATATGACGGATTGTTAAAGAAAATATTGAAAGTTTGTACCTTATCTACGATGTCTGTGAGGACGGGCTGCAGAAGTTCTTTCGACAAAAGCTTTTGCATCATGTTAGTCATAAACGGTAGGATTTCGTTCATTTCCGTGTCGTCAAAGTTATCTGGACCTATTCCCATGCCTAGGCTGCCCATCATCCGGGCAAAGTCGTTTTCATCTGGGAGTCCAACAATGTTGGGGATTGAAGGGGGTTGCTCGGTAGCTTTAGCTGCGGCGTTACGTATGGCTTCATTAAGTTGGGATGACAAGGCCTCTGGATCACTAGCTGTATTCAGGGCAGCTGTTGAAGCTGCGTCAACGATTTTACTCATATTTTGTATCGAGTTGCTGTTGCGCTTTCGGACCAGCTTTCACATTCGTTTTCATGTAATCCCTCATCTTTTTCTCGAATTGGGAGGTTGCTTGTTTGATAAACTCTTCTGCCCAAACACTATCCATCATTAGCTCGGCAGTCTTGTTATCAATTACACCAGTGGGCTTCTTCATTGATGAGGGTAAAGGCTTGTCAAAGTCTTTCAGTGCATCTGTGGAACAAATATTTTATTACTAAAATGGTGAGCTTTGAGACTATTTATATGTAATACTGAATATGTATAGTGAAATGGTTAACAATAACAAATACCGTCAAGCAATGCATCTAACTCAGGATCATCGGTGGGTGGTAATTCCTCCTGATGATGCTTTCTCCTTATCACCGACGACGTCGATGAATCATCTGCAGCACTTACCTGACTCGAGCTGGATGACGCGTTGACGTCCCCGTTGTTACAGTTGCCGTTCATGGCCGGAGCACTTACTGTGTTTTCGTCTGCGTCCATTTCTCCCAACTTTCGAAAATTCAACTTAACTAACTTGACTTTCACCTTCGAATCAGTTTCACAAGTCCGTGATCAGTGATTAGAAATTCAAAGCACTTGTGACTTGTAGCTTACAAATAAACAGTCACCAAAAATAAACAATTGATCAAAAATCTGTAAAAAATCAAAAATTACATGAGACAAATGAATTAATGATCAACAATAAGTGAATTGATGAACATTTTGAACTTTTTGAGATTACCTGAAAACTGCTCTACAACTCCTTCCTGAACTGTAAACTTGAAACTGTAAATCCAAATGGAAAATGTTATCTGTCTTCCGCCATGTTAGTCACAGCTCAGCTCTCATGTACCTAAAATCAGTATTATTAATGTCCAGTAGCAGATAAAAAATTAAATTGACACGGTCAAATATCCCGATATTATCCAGCATTACCCCTTATGATCTCATTTGTACATCATTCTACGGAATATACATATCCAGGACATCAACCTGACCAACCTATCCAATGTTTAATATTCTTTCTTTTCTATGTATATTATATACGTCCATTTACTTCCTCATTCACTTCATTCATAGGGGCATTGTAGGAGATCAGAGCAGATGTTGGTGACGGTAATACGTACAAACCTAAATGACATATATCAGTATACATAAGAATACACAATATTTGTTAAATCGGACTTTATTAGAGTGGAGATAATTTATAAGTCTAAATATATTTGATATTATATTGGGTACAATATTGAATATCATCTTCATTTCGACTTGTCACCTCTACCTGTCAAACTACTCGTTATCGCTGAGACAATTTGTCATACAAATTGTAATGCACAAAAACTTTCTACAATGAAAAGCATTTCGATGAAGTTTTAATTTATACAAATTGTGCTTCATGCGGTTCCAATCGAAATGTGTAAAACAAAAATATAAAATTATAATTCATAATTCAGAGGTTTTAGTAGCTCGATTTAGTAATTAAAATTGACGGATTGTAGTTTCCTGAAGCATTAAACCCCTACAGACTACCTCCAACCTCAAAAGACTAAATCTAAAGAGTGAAGGAAAAAGTATTCATATAGTAAACGGTGATTTGGTTATCAATTTGTGTGAAACTCTTCTCATCATGAATCTATCAAAGCAGAAAAATGAAAGAAAATTATTCTTGTGCCAACGGTATTTTTATGGTATGTCTATAAGTTGATATACTTAAATCATGAGTCATGACTTCATGACATGACTCAGATGCTTGCAATGTCAGATTTGTGGCATCTTGTCATGTTCCCATCCAAATCGCGTTTTTAATTGAAATGTCAAATTGTAACCTTTTACCAATAGCTGGCTTTGCATTCCTTCCGTTTGTGTGGGCTATAAATGCAGTTTGGTTTTACAAAGAAGCTTTCATGACTCCACCTTATGCAGAACAGCAGGATATTAAGAAATGTAAGTTTACATTTTTATAAACATGCCCAAGTGCATCTTTAACATTTTTGGACAAGTTTATGACAGAGAGAAATCGCACAGTTGTCCATGATATTTATAAATTATTGATTCATGTGATTTTCTAGATGTGATAAGATCCGGCTTGGGAGCGATTCTTTGGGCGACAGCCCTCATCGCTTGGAACATTGTATTTCAAACTAACAGGGTGGCTTGGGGAGAAACGGGCGATGACTTATCTTTTGTCATTCCTCAGGGAAGACCTTGATTAATGTTAAGGCTAAATTAGGTACAGTATTTATTGAATGAAAAAGAAGTAACAGTAACACAACGTGAATTAAAACTACCAAACGATTAATGCTGAATGTGGGCATAAGAGTACTTTTCAAAGTACATATTTATTACTTTACTGATATTTTGACATTAAATCATAAAACGCATTTTTGTAATTTGTAAAAGCTAGCTGGTTACTTAATGTCCTTGTTTGTAAATATATAAAACATTTCATACAGAATAATATGTAGATTTTTTCTACTTTCGACTTTATAAAAATCAACTAATTTAAATAAAGTGGTTTTTGTTGATATATATTCGCGTACTTCTTAAACACTCTTTTTAAAATGCCTTCATTTTCTCTATCACAATTTCTTTTTTAAATGGAAGGCAAAAATAGGTATTTGTAATCCAGTATGGGTATATCATAATTGCATGACGAAGATTTTACATAATATTTATTCTAATTTCTAATTAACAGCAAGAGAAGTACATCAACGCTTAAAAGTCTTTTCTGCTACAGCTCAGTTAATTCCGATATGACATACATACATTGCGTTTGCATACTCATCCATTTTCCTTCTGAAAATACAATGATTGGTTGTTGAACGGGTAGATTAATAATTAAAACATTAGATTCTAACTTAGCAGCTACCTTAAGATACCAATTAGCATTAAAGTTACGTGTACGAACGAGAATAAAGTAAAATTAAAATCCTTAAAATTATTATCTTATATTGAATTTAATAAATTATAGCGTCCCCTACATTAAAATAATATTAATTTCGTAGTTTCATAAAATATTTTATGCATGTAACTTCTACTATACTATAAACAAAACTCGTTTTATCATACTTTTGCCCCCAACAAATTCCTTGATCAGACTTGTGGATTATTGGATTCTGGGTGCACATGAACAGTGACTTTCAACCGGGCTGCGTGCCTTGTTTCAAAAAATCTCTTGAACTCATTTGAAACTAGACGAACGAGTAACTGTAACGAAAACAGGAAAT
>JAANSM010001726.1:0-17332 GCA_036850725.1 Orchesella villosa
GCACATAGTTGAACATAGGATTTAGGCCTTGTTTGGTTAGTATACGGGGACTAGGATAGAGCAAAAGTACTAAGCAATGTGAATACTTTGGGAAACCAAATATGTCGTTGGGGTGTCTAATATTGGTGCTTTTTCTTGGATAATTATTGACGGTGATGATGACAGGGAGCTTGGGGGAATAGAGAGTTATCTGTGTTTCAAAATCAGTATGTTTTCCTATCAGTTGGAATGTACAATTTTCAAAAATGGAAAGTATTTTGGATTCAATATTTCTAGTAAAATTTAACGATGTGTTTGTTCCAGAAATTACGGACGCTTTAAAAATTAGGAAACTGAGGAGTGCATAACTAAACATAATGGGGAAACCCTTTTTCGAATCCATTGTGCTCTTAAAATATTCAGTTGGTAAAATATGTAGTGTTAACATGTTGAGGTTTAGAGAATTTCGGGGTAGTAGTGTTGTCCATGGACAGGGAAAGTTTGAGAAATGAGCGATGCTTCGAAATCGATAGTGAAAACTGTCATCGAAGCCTTTGACATGAAGTCTAATATCAGAATAATAAACACGATGTTCGTTACGTGGGAAAAGCAGTAGGAAAAAATTGGCCTTGAATATTATTCACATCTAGGGTTGTTGCAATGATGTGTCCTCTGTTTTTGTGTCGGACATTTTGGAAATGTCCTAGATGTCCTATGTGTCATGACATTGTCAATCGTGGAACAAAATTTCTTTTGGATGACAAATAAGACAATTTCATTCAAAATATCTTGCCAATGTCCGACATTTAGGACATTTTGAAAATTTACGCTTTCAGAGCCTTTATACACAGGTTCCGATTGTTTCTAATGCCAAAAGGCTTCATTTAGATCTATTTTGAACAAATGCAATTTTGTATTATCACATCATATTCATGATGTACGATAATGCGTATGTATTCAACAAAAGGGTTGTTTTTCTACAGCATTAATGCTATAATCTGATAGAGTAGATTGATTTTTGATCTACGCTGAGAGTATACATTTAACTCTATACATATATTTGGATACTATCAGGATCTGCGATTGAAAATCTTGAGTCTAATCATAAATTTGAGATGCCCGAAGAGTACTGAATGACTTAGAAGAACTATTTTGGACTTAAATATACCGTTTACACCAAAATAACATCACATTAAGTAATAGTTTATCCTGATGATGAAGGAAGTCTTCGAATGCTCGACGCAATAAAAACACCTAAAAATGTCATCCGCTATAACCGACAAGTCCAATTTAAATCATCAGTTATAGTTATTTGTTATTTTGAAGGACAGTGTCCTGTAAATGCCCTTATTTCGGACATGTCCAACGCAGATAAATAGGACATGTCGGTACAGGACATATATTCAACAACCCTATTCACATCCGAAACTGAAACTTCGTAACTGTCGCTTTTGCAAGCAGCTTTTGTGTAGAGCAGAATATAGAATGTAATCAATCTACGTTGAATTCGTTACCTACAAATTCCAACTTGGTTAGGATTTGAAAATGAATATTTTCTAGATAATTACTTTCCTGTAATATTGATTAATTTTGACCTTGGCCATTCCCAAACCGCTCCGTATATTTTCGCTTTCATGTATAGCTTACATATTGCTACGTAAAGAATTTATTATCAACAGAAGGTTGATAGTTTTAGTTACATTTGAAAACCTGCGCCACATGAATTATAAGTTATAAGGATAGTAGAATATTTTGTATAACCAAAATTACCCTAGCGAGTTAAATTGCATGCTGTAGCTTATATCCGGTATGGAGTTACCTAAGCTTTCCTTTAGCTATCAGTTTTGTCCCGTTTGACACGATAGGAATATAGGGAATGGTGAAATTTTTGCGCCTTAGTTAACTCCCTGCAGTTTTAAAATAAATCAATATTATCGCATAAGTTAGCTATAAATTCTGCCTTAATTCACTGTAGTATTTTTTGCAATTAATTCAAGGTGTAAATCATTTGGAGAGCTCAGGCTTTCATACAAATATGTGGATCTAACGTAACACTTGTGATGTAAAGGAAGAAATGAAAAGCCACAAATATTCTTTCCAAGTTTGAATAAAATGGGAGAAGTTTCGTCTAAATAATATAAGAATAATGAAGCCTTTGTTGAATAAGCGAATCTGGTAATTCTTTGCTGTGTAACGAAGTAATTATTTGATTAAAACAACCTAAACGTGTTTTATAGGAAGAATTTTTGATCATTTCTGAAATAAATTTATCGTTGCATATAAGGACTTTGTGTAGGTTCTGGTTCTATGAACTTATATCCTTTGGATGAAAAACGAATGTTCCAGCACAATATACTTATGTTCATTCATTAAAGGATAAATGGTTATAACTAACACTAACAGACCACGCGGACATTCAGATTATTAATATTCATTCAGTTAAGTGCACGGAATTACATACTCGCAACCGATGACGAATGGAACCTCGCACCAAGACACAATGTAAGATAAGAAAAAAACTCCAGGAAAAACTCAAGGTATATTTGCAGCTTATGCTCAATACCAATCTATATTCAAGATATCTTGCAATGTTGTATATGACGAGGTATCGCATTATAACGCGATAATTGTCGTATGGTGGATGTATGGGGGCCAGACGTACCCCTTTGAGGGGTGCAATACCCCATTTCGCACTGCGCCCTTGCGTACCCCATGTCCGTTTTTCAAAGTCTATACCCCATGCGTACCATATTTACACAATCGTACCCCATTAACAATTTCATGAAACTAGTCGATTTTATATGTTGCATATTATACCATAGAAAACTGTGAGGAGACAGCAACGCACGATGGTTGTCTCTAGCACCCGCATACCGAGGGGGTTTAGATAGATTTGAGAGTGTGAAGTTGTACTCAAGCAAAGCGCCCAAAGAAGTTTTTAACCTTTTTTGAGAAGCCGAAGAACTAGCTTTACTTGTGTTTTCTCCTGTCAAGACCTGAATGTTTAATGCAAGAATCAAGAGGCTGGAGAAGGAAAAAGATAGCGCAGCTGAAATTATCGTCATTTAAAGGACCTATTATTGGCCACCTAAAGTTGGAAAAGCTGGAGTACTTCATTGGTTCGTCTTTGAGGAAACTATTACGAAAACTTATTTCAGATGGAGAGATTCGAGAAGCAAAGTTAATGAAATCGGTGGATTGTCGAGGCAATTGGTTCCATATTTCTGCATTAAGCTTTGAGGCAGCTAGCTCTTTCCAATTTTCAGGGGGCTTGTGCATGGTCCATACTTTTTCAATGGCCTCCTTTGGCAACTGAGCGGTTGCACGTCTAAATGTGTCGACAATATTACTGGTTATAGCTGCATCATATTCATTTTGAGTCTCACTAGCATAGAGTATTTCCGTTATATTTTCCATTAATACTCGAATCTACAGAACCCATGTACGATGACTGTGATTTTAAGTGGTATATATGGAGCCATTGTAACATTGTAATATATTATGTGTTTGTCTTTACCCATACCAACAGTCACATGTTCAGGAATTTTATCATTCTGGGAATTGTCAACGAGTTCATTTACAATCTCGTCAGCCATCGCAGCGCCATCCTTCAGCCTTCATCATTTCCCCAGTGTGACTCGTCAGTTTCCGACGGACTGTTGCTAGATTGAACCTCGTCCAACAGCTTTTGCAGCATCATCGATTGCTGGTTAACAACCTCCGGTAGCGCCAAGAGGAGCTGAATATTATTGCGATTCCCCTCCACTGTCTGCGACAGGAATGTCAGGCTTGTTTTTGGAGATTATTTTCTCCATTTAGAATTGGCTTCGCCAGCACTGGAGGTGTTTGATGCACTGAGAGATTAAAATATTTAAATAATCATGTTCTTCATCGTTACTTACGACAGCCTTCTTCATAGTTTCCCGTTAGACTTAATGCTCAGTTCCTGCGTTGAGCCAGCAGAAGTCGCTAAGATTGAGAGCTGGGTCAATAAATGATTGCATCTTTAGAAATTCGCCTGATTGATGAGACACACAGTACATGCATTGTGTCAAAGCGAAGGTTACTGATTTATTAAAGGGGTAGTGAGTGCATGCATTGCGTCTACAGAAAGTTATCAGACTAACGAATCGTCAATGGAATGGCTCAATGAGTCATGGAAATATCCTTATATTATTTAATTGAAATTATTTAATCTGCATGGATGTTGATGGGTCCATCATGCACTCACTATTTAATTGATGATTTATGTATCTACAAGTTCAGAGATTTCAAACCTTCGGATTTAACTTTTCATGATTATCGTAGAGGTTAATGCAGTAAGGCTTTCTATCCGCTGATGAATGCAATGGTGATAATATGTGACTTAGCACCAAATATTATTTGGATTTAATTATATATTGGTGGGACTGCGGGCCTTATGGTATTATTATATCACTTAAAATCTAAAGTAGAAACTTGGTCTTCATTTTGTTAAAAAATGTCCAAAATAAACGCCTTAACCAATGTTGAATATCACAATTTGAAAACAATTAAATCCATTGTCATTTACACACACTTCTCTACCACGTCTTCATCAACACTGAAGAGAAACTAGTCGAGAGAGTACAGGTCAACGTGGCAGGTTACAGAGTTATTATTTATTTTGTGTATATTCTTTAAAGTGACATCCTTCTCTACCAAACTTGATCGAACATCCTACATGTCAATCATCATTCCTCAGTGACCTCTACAGGCGATGGTGAGAAGTCAAATTTAATCTCTAGCCCGTAATCTGAAAAAGTTACTAATGTAGTTCGACAATGAATCTGATTAAATATTCAACGAAGTATTCATTTACACAAACATATCCGTTTTACACACATATGTAATGAAACTTTAAATAAATTGAAAAGAGTAATACAAATTGCACAAACTGATTACACTATTCCTTTTCTGTTTGTCATTTTATGACTAACATTCGTATTTTTCTTTGTACAAATACGTAAAATTCAACATTTCGGACCATTCACTCAATTTTTGAATCGAATAATTACTCTATACTATATTGCAATGTAGTGCGGTGGAAAACAAGTTTTATCATAAATCCGATTAAAAATTTCTGACAAGTTTAATCGTTATCCCATAATGATCATCTGGCAAATGGATTTTAATCCTTAATCTGCATGATAAATTCATTGATTACACATGTATGCTTATATCGCATACTGACATTTTTTCTAATGCTTCTTATTTACGAAAAATCCCAAGTTTTAAAGTTTCAGTTTATTTATGACTTATGATTTATGAAGTAAACTAATTTTGCTGCAGTTAGGACATTTTATTATTCGTGCATATTTGTAATTTTACACATTCATATTACGGTTGCATGATTGTTACTTTAAAGATTCACATTTGTTTTTACATATTTGTAATTTTACAGATTCAGCTAAACAGTACTAATACTAGGAATTTAAGTATACGTAATAATAATAATANTAATACTAGGAATTTAAGTATACGTAATAATAATAATAATATTAATAATAACATAGAATACTATACCTTAAGTGACCACACAACATAATATTAATATAAATCTGTTAAATTTTTGCCATTCTGTTACCTACAGATATTTAAAATAGTGCACAATTGGTGTAGCTCTACTTCCTGATTTTCCTAATAATCTTTAGAAAAATAATTTGAATCCCAATACATAAACGTGAATTACGAATCAGTGATTTAGATGGTGGCAATGCTTCATTCAATGAAGCAACATGTGTCGTCTTGCAATTGTAAACGGGATGTTCAATTGCAAAAATCATACAAGAAATTAAATGCATGACCCCAAAAATCACAAATGCTGGCCAAATACTACTCATTCCAATTTCAATCTCAGAGGAATGATCCACAGTTTCTTTGCTGGATTCCAAATTATCCAGGACAACGCTCGCAAATTGAGACTCCCTTTTAGTCACATTTAATTGAGCATACATGGAATTTTTAACAATCATAATTTCCCATTTCAGCGAGTGCTTAACCCACCTATCGTAAATCCCACCCTCAACGAGCCCCGCTAATCCACGAGAAAAAACCTTGAGAAATTGATTTTTCATACCCATCCATGGATGAATTGAAAAAAGCTTTGTCTCCATCGGAATCGGTATGATCCAGTATTTTTCCAGAAATTTCCGAACCAGACTGAGAAATAATCCCAGCCTTCTTTCTTGATCAAAGAGAGCAAATTTCTTTGAAAACTGTTGCATCCCTTCATACGCAGTTTTCACGGGGAGTCCTTTACTCATATTGAATACAATGTCAGAGGGATATTCAGATATGAATTTGACATTTCTTGTGAGCTTCAGCAGAAATTTTGTGAGGGTGCTTTCATCCTCCTGCAATTTCTGCGTTTGCTGAATATATTCAGGCATAATTATGTCCGTCAGGGTGGAATATAACTGACCGTTTGATGAATGAACTGTTGTTGTGTAGTACGGAATCGATGTGTTAAACACCAAAGTCTGGACATTATCTGGAACAGTAGGAACAAAGCCTGATGTCATGGTCGATGTGAGATGTCCTTTGTACTCATTTCCAATCAGAGAGGTTGGATAAAACATGGAGAATATAAGAAAGTATCCCGCTGTGAATGATCGCTGACACATTTTTACTACGGGATCATCCCCTTGCTCTAAGAGAGCTTTAATCGGAAACAGAAAGAGTAATGCAGGCCTCGAAAATCCACTGTCCTTCAATTTTACAGTTCTTAAAACGGCAGTTAGGCAAATGGCAACAGAAATGAAACAAAGGATGTAAGTTAATCCAAATGGGACGTCGAATGGAAAAAGAATTGATAGCACATCAATACCATGCTCTTTGCTCATAAATAATAAGCACTTGTATTGGTGGTAGAAACTATACGGTAATATTTGGGTTTGGTAAAATCGTACTGGCCTTGATAAATATTCGACCTGGATAAACTCCCGACTTAAGATAAGTTTAGCTTCGACGCTGCCTACAGTACTTTTTGAACCGCGCCTTGGATTGTACACCGTGAAATTGTAATGTTTAGAAAGGACTTTTATGGAGCAAGTATGCTCCTTTGTTTTCAGTCCCAATTCATACATGCTGCAGGATCCTGACTTGCCGTAGTCTTCGTAATAAAATGGTATACCGTTTAAGTAAGCTTTCCCACCTGCCAAATTTCTTCTCATTCTTGAGTTATCAAATTTCTTTAAGGTTTTTTGACATGTTTGTGCAACCAGTTCGAGATTTGATTGAGGGATGTTATGTAAGTAAAGGCCAGTTGGAGAAGCCTTCAATAAAGTAGCGTCGTAGGGAAGCATATTCCAAACTAGGGTTATGACAACGACCAGGGTGTTGTCCATAGTTTCGGATTTCGTTTTAAAGAGCGTAGACATGTAAATCACAAAGTGAGGTCGCCAGTATTGAAGGCCTAAGGCAGGTATTTATATATTTGAACATAAACAATCGAGTTAGCTTGCTTAATATACTGAGATTAGGATAGAACAAAAGTACTATGCAATTTGAATTCTTTTGGGAACGTAATATGACGTCGGGGTGTATAATATTGGAGCTTTTATTTGGGTATTTATTGACGGTAATGATGACCGGGAGCTTGGGGGAATAGAGAGTTATCTGTGGTTCAAAATCAATAGGTTTTCCTATCAGTTGGAACGTACAATTTTCAAAAATGGAGAGTATTTGGGATTCAATGTTTGTAGTGAAATTTACGGTTGTGTTTGTTGCAGAAATTACGGACGCTTTAAAAATTAGGAAACTAAGGAATGCATAGCTAAATAAAATTAGAAAACTCTTTTTCGAATCCATTGCGCTCTTAAAATATTTAGTTGGTCAAAAAAATAGTGTTGACACGTTGATATTTAGAGAATTTTGGGATAGCAGTGTTGTACATAGACAGGGGAAAGTTTGAGAAATGAGCGATGCTTCGAAATCGATAGTGAAGACTGTCATCGAAGGCTTTTGATGTAAAGTCTAATATACGAACAATACACAATTTTGTTTATGTGGGAAAAGCAGTTGGATAAAATTGGCCTTGAATATTATTCACATCCGGAACTGAAACTTCGTAAGTGACGCTTTTTCAAGGGGCTTTTGTGCAGAGCGAAATATAGGATGTGATCAATCTACGTGGAATTCGTTACCTACAATTTCCAACTTGGTTAGGATTTGAAAATGAATATTTGCTGGATAATTACTTTCATGTAGTATTGATAAAATTGGACCTTGGTATTCCCAAATGGCTCTATATGTTTTGCCTTCATGTATAGTTTACATGTTGCTACATAAAGAAAATTGTTTTGACAACCATGTTAAGAGTTTCAGCTACATTTGAGAACCTCAGCTACACCTGAATTATAAGAAGAGTAGAATATATTGTTTATCCAAAATTACACTGGCGGTATATTGGCATGTTGAAGCCGATATCCGGTATGGAGTTACCTAGGGTTTTCTTTAGCTATCAGTATTGTCACGTTTTACACGATAGGAAAATAGGGAATGGTGATTTGTTTACGAGTTTGCTAACTCCCTGTAGTTTTAATGAAAATCAATACTATCGCATAAGTAAGCTATAAATTCTGCTTTAATTTACTAGTATTATTAACAATAAATTCAGGGTCTAAATTATTTGGAGAACTCAGGTTTTCATAATAATACATGGATCTAACGAATCACCTTTTCTCGTTTGATGATGTAAAGGAAGAAATGAAAAACCACAAATGTTCTTTCCCAGTGTAAATAAAATGTGAGAAGTTTCCTCAAAATAATATAAGAATAATGAAGCCTTTGTGGAATAAGCGAATCTGGTAATACTTTGCAGCGCAATGAAGTAATAACTTGATTAAAACAACCTAAACGTGTTTTATGGGAAGCTTTTTTTTATCATTTCTTAGCGATGAAAAATTTATGCTTGCATATTAACGACATTGAGTAGGTTCTGGTTGTATGAACTTACATCCTTTTGATGAGAAACGAATGTTCCAGCACAAAAAACTTATGCTCATTCATTAGGATATCTGGTTAGAAATGAGTGGGGTTGGTAATTTTTCACCTTAATAGAACCCACGATCAGCTTTTTCGCTTGATGTAAATCCGTATAGAAAACGAAAAATTATCTGATTGCTTCATAAAAACACAATTTCTGGTAGGTTAAACATACTGTTCTTATTGTAAATAGTAGATGCAATCGTTTCTTTTATGCAAATAAATGTGGCGAATAAAACAAGCTTAGCTATAGCTAATGATACGAGAGTTTGACGAAAAATAACCGGTTAGGTCTTTATTCCTACAATAAAATGCAAGAAACCTTATCAAACTCAATCATTTGTGTGTGAACTTTTTCTGTTTCAACTTATGTTTTTAAAAAAAACCTTTGTTTAAAAATGCAGTAGGTAATGAACTACGTTACTACTCAAAACTACGTACACTGAATTCAACTTGTATGGTTTTAATAATATCCGTAATTTTTCCTCAATCCATCAAATGTACACATATATTTTTAAACTATACTGAATTTATGTAATTTCAGCACTGTATTTCTTGTTGATACCCTCCGTGTCTATAAATCTGGAATAAAAATGGGTACACAATTTTTTAATACAATTCTTCAAATGGGTATATTCAATTAAACAAGAATTTTAGAATGCTTACCAATTTATTTAAAATAGCTTTATTGCCTTCAATTCCAAGCTTTCTTTCTAAACTATTTCCTGCCTGGATAGGTAGATCAATAAGTTTCCAGCTTATTTCGACAGATGGGGTTTCCAAATTTGAAAATTTGTTAAAGTCTCCAAAAAATTTGAAGTTGATTCCAGTCTGATAATTTGCTTCAGGATAACCTTGCAACCCTTCCTTCATCGTAATCAACGAGTTTCCAAATTGATTTAGGGGAATTGTTACACGAAACTCTTGACGATTAGGCAACTCAATTCCTGCGTGATTTTCTTTCTGGGTCATCATCATTTTATGACTGTAGCCAACAGCTGGTGAGCAAAGGACTTTAGATCCATTGTGGTCCAATTGATACATTGATTTTAACTCACGATGTTGAGCAAATAACATGCCCACATCTAAGACAGAGTTTTGCATAGCTTTCAGCATCTCATCAATGTAAACTAATTCTTCAACGGTGAAATCAAAACTCGAATGTTTCTTGCAGTTACCAGGTTCGTTTATCTCCGTAAATTCACTTGTTGACACTAATATTTCTTTAGAACCCGGAAACCAAGTGAACTCAAAAAAGTCATAGGTATTCACAAGATTTAAAAATTCTTTTGGATCTTCCCATAGAATACTTTCGGATTTGTAATCATTTCTTGTAGTAATTTTGAATTGAGGTATTGTAAAAATTACAAGTTCAATAATTACCCCAATAAATTGCGTTTGTAAAAGATGTTCTTCATAAAAATTACTATTTTCGGTAACAGTAAAGTTTTTCAGCTTTCCAAATTTATTCAGATAGACTAGTCCCACAATTTGGTGAGAAAACTTCGTTGGGTTTTTCAAAGATGAGCTATGGTCTCCTTTTAATATAGCAGCGCCTACTGTTACATCAGCTTGGGGCGGTATGCACAGCAAACCCCTGCCTAAATTATGGAGTTTTTCAGTCAGGTTAAATAAAGAGAGTCCAGCTCCAACGCGGGCGTATCCGGAACTTTTGTCGTATTCAAAGGAATTAAAATTTGAAGTATCCACTAAAACTTCGTTGGTATTAGTCTCATTCCATAGCCCAGATTTACTTGATTTGACTACCGTTTCTGGACTAATTAATTGTTTTATAGTAAAATTATATGCGGTTGCAACTTCAAATATAAACTCAAGATCTTGTACAGTTTCTGGGGCATAGTAGATGCTGGATTTGTTGCAGTTAACATCCTCAAGAATGGTAGAAGGAATGCTGGCTAATGTCCCGTAGATGGGATATCCTAGAAATAGGATGGAAGCGAAAGAAACGAAGTGCAACATTTTTACTGTTGACCCATTCACTAGTAATGCAAAACTAAACCAAGGAAAGAAGCAAGCCAATAATAAACTGCAATTGTAGGATTTGATGCGCATCAAAACTGGTTTGCAAAACTCATCTATGCTTCAAAATTAAATCATGGAATTTTCCACTGAGACGGCGAAACAATGCAATGTACGATGTACATATTGTAATATTGTAGGAGGAAGCAACTGCAGAAAACTGTCTGAAACCAGTTCATGTATTTCTGAAAATATTCTTTGCACATCTGAGTATGAGTTTATATAAATCTTTGTTGAAAATTTGTAGCATCCATTTGATTGCAGTACGGCATTCAATTCCTCCATAAACTCTTAGCATGTTATAATTATTCTGTGGTGCATATAGTTTGGTAAGGATTTGAAGTCATAAGATTGCGAAAATAAGATATGGAAAGGTTGCCTTTTCACGATCATATTGTGTGGTTTTATGGAAGCTGGAGACTATCTACAATTTTATAATAATTTAATCTCAATTATTCATCATACGAACTACTCTTTTGGGAAAACTGAAAAGATTTTTATACATATATAAAAGCAAAAATACATTGTTGGGAAACCAACTTGTTTCAACTTTACCATCATATTGCTATCATTTACTTGTATTTGATGTGTTGATTTTCGAGGAGGATTTTTAGCGTTTGGATTTAGGAGGTAGAAATCAACAACAAACTTTATTATATCCGTGAAATTCATTCGAATTGTTGATAAATTTGCTGTAGCATTCATTTATTGCAAATTCCAGCTGCTACTTTGTCAGGTTGAAATTATTTCAATGTTAAATGATGTCAGGTTTACACTATAAAGTATTTTTAAGCTGATTTAATTGAACAAAGTAAGCGCACATAGAAACAGCAATAATAATCCAACAACTATTTTCGATAATTATTTTGTTGAAACTAATTTACGTAATATTGTGTCACGTACTTAGAAGTTCATTACAAGACTCCGTGGACATTCATATTATTAGTATTCAGCCAGTTAACAGCATGGAATTACACACGCGCAACCGATGAGCAATGGAACCTCGCACCAACTCACAGTATAAAACAAGGAAAACACTCATGGGAAAAGGGTATATTTGCAGCTTTTGCTCAATACTAATCTACATTCAAGATATCTTGCAATGCTGCATGTCATGAGAAATCGCATTATAACACGGTAGTTTTTGTATATGTTGAATGGTATTCAAAGTAATTCCAATATAACTACCAACTTGGGTTCACGAATGCGGATGTGAGTATCATATACGTAAACATCTTTTGACATAGATATGACATAGATCGAATCGCTCGCAAAACTTTAGTTTAACTGTGGCAGTTTTTTTAAATTTTCGTCGTTAGCTTGGATGAAAGGCTAACTCAACTTTGAAGAATTTTAACTACTTTAAACTTTCTTATCAAAATCCGACGGCATTTCCGTGAATTCATAAGTCAAATTAGAGTTAATTGCTCTGTTTGCCTGATACATAGGATGATACTAAAGAGTTGGGCAATTACTTTGACAATACTATTTCAACCGTGACATCAATTATTACGAAAATTGTAGTTACCAAAATAATTTTCAGTTTCAGCCAAGTTTAAAACACTTCCGTTAATGGCTAAACGAAATTACAATTTCGATAAAGAAGTACGAAACTTTTTGGCAAAATATATTGCTTTAAAGTTGAATGTTTAGATTCTAGGGAGCAACCAGGCTGCTAGAAATTACAGTATGAATCGTGATAGAATTCTTGATGTAGTTCTAACAACTCGAAATGTGAAGCCTTTAGAAATCAGAACAGGTTTTCCAGATATTTAAATACGTTATTTCCCAACCCATACAAGTGGGATGGAGGTAAACTTTAGCCAACACTTAATAAGAAAAAAGCTAATATACAAGCAGCAGCATTGCTACTAACAGCATTTTTACTTGCTTCAACGCCCTACTAAAGGACAACAACATTCAGGAGCAAACTATTCGGATATTGATAGTTTTTATGCTGTTTTGTGTTGCATATAAAATTAATTTTCATGAGGAAACTGCTACAAAATTCTGTTCGTTTGTGAATGGTGCAATGAAAGTTAAGCAAGAAAATATAGCAAAAATACATAAAAATAATGGAAAATCCAACCACAAAGCTAGAACCGAGCTGAAAGTTTTTTGCAGCAGATTGGTTTGCTTGTACCGATAATTGTTTCCGTTGCATCGTTTATCTTGTCTGATTCTCCATTCAACACGTTAGAAATTGTTTACCCATACGTCAGCAACTTCAACCTGCACAGTAACACCCTTACGTTTATCTTATCAAATATGGTTAGGATTATTTGTTTTTCAGTAACGTTGGCGTTGTGGACCTTAACAGTTGCTCCGATGCAATTAAGTATCAGTGGCCAATTAATTTTCTCATTTTCAGCCATTCGACATTGTATAATTCTCTGGGAAAGGTAATATTGAACAATTAATTTTAAGTTGTATAAGGATGACGCATTTTTTTAATGCGTTTCTATTTTTAGGTACTTTCTTAAATACTATAGAACTGATTGTCGTAAGGCTACAGTGAAGTTTCGGGAGCTTCAACTAATGTCATACAGCTACAACGATACACACAAAGTTCAGTACATCAACATTATTGTTGTAACCTGCTGCGTAATAGGTATCATTTCAACGTACTCAGTTATAAGATTTGACTTGCAAGTAATTGGGCCAAGTTACGTGTTGTTTCTTATTTTGGCAGCTGATTTATTTGTCATGTTTATAACTATGTTTGGGAAAGCTGCAAAGGTTATTCAAAAATCTTTGGAAATTCGTTCCAGAATTTTATCATATCATTCTGATAAATGTCAATTGATGACTAAAAGAAACTCAAGGTATGTTTACAAGCATTTAAAATCATGGCAAATATTAGGATTGAGTTTTTCTCTAGTAACTTTTTTGATCAGCTGACGCCACTTGTTTTAATTAATTTTTGTGTGCAGAACACAGTTAGGGTATTGTTGTTGGATAGGTAGGTAGTAATATATAAATTCAATGTATAAATTTAGTGAAAATATTGAAGCTTCGCGTTTCATGTTGCACCCAAATTGAACATGAATAAGCACAATGAAAGCTATCTTTATTAGGGGTTTACATTGGTATTGTTGTATAAAAGGGGACACATTTATAAATTTTACGAAATCATTTATAATTCCAATGATAATTCTCGCGTTATGTCCGGAGATGGGAATTTCAGCACCACTAATGTTTATATTAACGATTACCCAGGTACAGAATTACTTATGAACCGTTTAAAATCAAATAATATTTTATGAGTCACAAAACATTAACATAAAAATTGTATCTTGTACTTGGAAATTGCTTGGATTTTGCGCAAAACTAACTTGGACATTGGGTACTACCTAGGGCTGCCGTTTACTGTTCATCGTTTACCGTTTAAACGGTGAACGGTTTACATCTCTTTACTAAACGATACACGGTAAACGAAATTCCCGTTTAGCGTTTAAACGGGAACGGTAAACGGTTTAGTAAACCGTTTATCTCAGTATTAGGTCAGAAAGTGTAGAATTAGATTGAGGCGTTGTTGGAGGTAACTTTGTAAGGAATCTTTGAGGGAGTCATGGAGGGATCCTTGGAGAGTATCTTGGAGTGATTGATGGAGGGAACCTTGGAGTGATCGATGGAGGGAACCTTGGAGGGATCGATGGAGGGAACCTAAGAGGACTTGATGGAGGGAATCTTGGAGGCATCCTTGGAGAGAATCTTGGAGTGATTGATGGAGGGAACTTTGGAGGGATTGATGGAGGGAACCTTGGAGTGATGATTGATGGAGGGAAACTTGGAGGGTTTGATGTTGGGAATCTTGGAGGGCTTGATGGATGGAACCTTGGAGTGACTGATGGAGGGAACCTTGGGGTGACTGATGGAGTGATTGCAGGAGAGATTGATGGAGAGAACCTTGGAGGGCTTGATGGAGGGTACCTTGGACGGCTTGATGGAGGTTACCTCCATCAATCACTCCAATGTTCCCTCCAAGATTCCCTCCATCAATCCCTCCAAGGTTACCTCCATCAATCACTCCAATGTTCCCACCAAGGATACCTGCATCAATCCCTCCAGGGTCCCATCCATCAATCACTCCAAGATTCCTTTCGTCAATCTCTCCAAGGTTACCTCCATGAATCACTCCAAGGTTCCCAGAAATCAATCCCTCCTAGGTTCCCTCCATAAATCACTCCAAGATTCCCTCCATTAATCCCTCCAGGGTTTCCTCCATCAATCACTCAAAGATTCCCTCCATGAATACCTCCAAGGTTCCCTCCAAGATTTCTACCATCAATACCTCCAAGATTCCCTTCATCAATACCTCCATGGTTCCCTCCATCAATCCCTCCAAGGTTCCTTTCACCAACACATGCATTGTTCCTTTATCAGTACCTCCAGACTTACCTGCAACAACGCTTCGATCCAATGCTACGCTATCCGACCTATTATTGAAGTAAACGGTTTACTAAACCGCTTACCGTTTATGTTTATAAGGTAAACGGTAATTTCGTTTACCGTTTATCGTTTAGTAAACGGTTTAGTAAACTGTCCAACTAAACGGTTTAGTAAACCGTTTAGTAAACGATAAACGGTAAACGCGGCAGCCCAAGTACTACCCCATCATGATTCCATGCAAAGACTGCGCAGCAACTTACGTAGGAGACAAATATAGGGACATCGCATCAAAAGCAAATGAGCAACGTAATCCCACCATGAACCCTACTACCATAGATTCAGCTATAGCATATATTCCCATGAGTGCTTGCAACATTCTGAAATAGATTCACTCAATCAACACCATTCAAATCTGAGTTCTACCAGTTTTCTTTCTGATCACGTAACTCATGCATTGCTTAAATAAGTATTGTTTGAACTTGTGTGTATAAATAACTTGGAAATGCTTGAAATATTTTCGTTTCACCCTCGAAGACACAAGATTTGTGCAACCAAGCTAGTACTCATATGTTTTCTGACAGTTTTGCGTTTATATTTAATGAGGGTTTCATAAACGTCTTAGTCCCAAAATGTCATACCAGTTTCATAAAAGGAAATTCATGTTTTCTCAGGCGAATGCGAATACTCAATTCGAATGAATATTTGCCAAACTGGAAAAAATTCAACCGTAAAAATGTCGAATAAAAAAATCCATTACCCCTTTTATAAGTAAGACATGAGATTGGCTGAATACCAAGCTTTCTTTTGTAGACAGAATATTTCGCGTTTATATTCTATGATGGTATCAAACCTTTTAGCCACAAATGTCATATAGATTTCTAATTTTTCAAAAGTTTATGGCCATAGCCAAAGCTTTAAAGGAATTCCGTGTTTTCTCATGCGATTATCAATACTAAATTGCGGTGCATATTTGAGAACTTAAACGATTAAACCTGTTTGAGTAATACTCTCCTTTCAGTATGTAATTCCTTAAGCATGCTGGTGTTGATTGGATTTCACAAGAATACTAATGTGCCACGAATCATTTAAATTTAATTTCATGAGAAGTGATTGGATGTCATATTTGGCTACCTCTCATTATATATGTGTAGATGGAGAGTAGTTAATAATTTGTGATCCACGATTCCGAGGACAAAGTAAAAAGTAATATTTGATCTGGATTGGTGTCGAAATTTTTGAGTACTTTTGCATAAGCATAATTATATACATATACGTCAATGCAGCTATCGCTGATGTCTGGCTGACAGAATTTTGTGGAAAACTTGTCACTTACAAAATGAGTTACGAATTTCATAAATTAGTGTTACGATTCATAATACTTAGGTACGGCCAGTTACGGCGGCACAATTCTGTTTCTAATTATTAATGTGACACATGGGACTTTAGTGATTCCCATGAATCAGCTATTCAGCAAAAGAGCAATTAAATTATTAATCATCGAGTTATCTAATAACCTCTTTATTAAATAATTTATAGTGTAAAACCTAACCCTCTCATATATATTACTTCCCAAAACGCGTCATTTCATGTCAAAATCCCGGAAAATAAAAATGTCGCACTTGAAGAATCATGCAATGAAAATATTATTTCCTGAAATGACTTTCCAGCATTTATGCTTCGAAACAATGTGGAATCCGTCGATGTAAGCTTATAATTATTAATCAAGCTTTCCAACCAACTTCGCGTGTCAAGCCAATGCATATATTTTCAGAAATTTAAGTGAGCACTTAAAAAGAGCAAAAGCACTTTTGGGTAGGATTTTCCGCCGTATCATTCTCAGTCTCATCCTTACCTGGTCTACAAAAAGGTTGCAGCAACATTACCCAAAAGTGAAGCAAAGATGTTGGAAGAAAGT
>JAANSM010001727.1:0-17332 GCA_036850725.1 Orchesella villosa
ATGAGGTGCTATGGCACTGGCATATAGACAGATGTAGCCGATAAAGTTTCACGTATTTCGTTGGCAAACATTCATGTGGGGGAAAGTAAACCATTCAGCTGTTCCAAGCATATAGTATGAATAATACTACGTGACTATTGATTTAGTGTCTTCCCTGTCAATGTAAACTTCCCTAAGGTACTCAGTTTTCCCTTTTAGGAGCACACATGTGTACGAACTCATTTATGAAATTATACGAATGTCATGTATATTTGATATTATGTTTTGCTACAGACATCCACATGCATTTTGCGACGTAGTATTGTTATGGAAGAGACATAACGATATATGAATAGCAGTTTGGTGATGCCGAAAGTTCTCATGGCGACAGCGTAAATGAATGTGATTCTCATTCAAGTGGGGAAGTCGAGCTGTAAGTCCATTGTGCTAAGAGGTTCCAAAGAAGAAATAAGTACATTTTCCCAGGTCCTTGTTACACTTGGAACATCTCACCATTAGACTTCGTCATTGGTTTGTTATACAAAGCTAACTTTGTAGAGTGGTGTGATGTGATAACGATAACTTTGGTCTCGTCGTTTGTGAAAGTAGGCGTGAGTATAGATGATATAATGAGCTTGAATTTACATACGTAATGCATACTTCGATTTCATCTAGAAGTATTGCTCTCAATAAAGTAGAGGAATTGTTCGATTTTTAGTCAAGTTGCATAAATTCGTATTGTATTCCATGCTGGCTTTATATAACTCACTGCACTTGGGATCCCCTCATTTCTGTAATCCATCGCGAAGTCACCTATCAAATAACCTTAGTAGACTTTCCCTCTGATTTAGAATTCTTTGAGGCACTCATCCGTCTCCCTGAAAGTTGAGCTCTTATGGTCATTAAGCCTTTTTCTTTTGCCATGTCTGCCATGGAAGCTTGACATTACATGCTTGAAAAATCGCATAATTTTTTTTTCTAGGAAAGTCACTCTTCCATTTTTTTCCATAAAAGTTATATTATTCCCAGAACTTCGCTTAGGCACGTAGGTACATGAGTTGGCATCTTTTGGATAACCTCTTACCACTTGAATCCTCTATATCAGTATATGACACACTTTGACAAAGTAAGGTCAATTAAAGAGGACTCTTTTTTGAGTCAAACATTTCCATAATAATCGTATTTACGAAGGACTAGATCAATTGCTTGAATTTTTTCCAACTATATTCTTGGCAAGTCAAAGTAAATTAGAAGTCATTTTTCTAAATGTACCTATTGCATAAAAGTGTTTTTATTTCGTCAAATGTCCATAATTTAGTAGCACACGGGCTTTCTGTTTAGCAAACGATGAAAAAAATGACAATGAATTATAAAAATTTCTAATGCATTCGTAAGCAACAAAACGAAATGCGTTTCATTCTTGTTTTTTTTAAAGAAAGAAAGAAACGCCACATTGACAAACACTTTTAATAGAATGTATATTCTAAAGTCGCGCTACTTTTTCTAGAAGCTGCCACCTAAGCAATTTAATCTAATTAGTTTATATGATGACATCCACGCACTCCAGCCAAGAGAATCAGCAGCAAAAAGCTATTATAAATATGAAAATGCTTCCAACAGTCGCTCACTCAGGTTCAGCATTTTGATTATGTCTGGCTGACATGTCTAGTACAGCTGTAACGTCAGAGAGTAACAAACGAACATTAACAATAATACGTGTTTATCTGCTAATAACAACTATTTTTTATCACGAACACGAAGGAGGAAGAAGGAACGCACGCGTGGTCTTTGTAGTTTGCAATCAGTCTGCCTAACTATAGGGCAGACCTTTTTGGCCTCCGTTATAAAAATTCATAGTGTATGTTTACATGCATATATTTTCTACTTTTTCCGACATGTCTTCAAAGCGTGTGCAAAGGATAGGAAAAAGGGAGGAACATTTCCTACCTACAATTTCTTTTGTGACTACCAAGTGATTTGTCAGTAGAAAACATTAGAAATTGTCGAAAAAACTCCATGTGGCTTTGCATACTAGGATTTATCAAACATTTGTACAAATGGTGTGATGAGTCAAAATGACCCTTGTACATTGCATTCACTGCTCCTTTTCGACAAAGGAACAGACTTCGTCTCTTATTTCGGGAATTTTCTGTTAAACATGTTGCAATAGCGGGACTGCAAACACGGACGCAGTTTATCCTTTAGTTATTTACTTATTTGTATAGCTTGGTGTTTGTGACCAGTAAAAACATCATTAGAATACCCCCAGACATTGCCATGAATGTACTCATCGCCTCTACACCATTTGTATCGGTGTTGACGTGAACGAAAGGACAACAAAAAGTAGGAAAGTGGTATTTTTATTTCCCATGAGGTTTAACTGATCCGAAAAGGTATGCAAAGAGTGGTTAAACACCAATACATGGGCTGGTAATGAAAGTAGGAAATAAAAGGAAATAACTTTCTTTGTGGTTGCACTCATCGTAGCATCACCACCTTTCCCACTGACATCTGAAAAAGGCCAGCGTTGAACGATCCCAACATGTGTAACCACGATTTGGTTTCTACATCAAATGTACGCTGAATGACTGCCCTGCTGTCTAAAGTATGCGTGATTATCATCAGTCTTATGTAACAGGAAACTGTTACAAAGCATGTTAGGTACTGTTAAAATGGTGATACCGCTGCAGATTTAAATTCTTTTATGATTCTCTCTTGTTAATTTCAGTCAAAATAATATACTCTATTACTACGATTAGCTACTACGACCTACTTTTTAATACGTGGAATATTTCACATAATTTGTTTGTCGATGCGAAACTGACGCTACGATTAAAACTACTACGCAACGTAAAAACTACCATTTAACTTGCTCAGCATAGCATCATGAAAAACAGATATTTTGTAGTTTATTCTAACTGCGTGCAGCAAAGTATAATTACAAAGTAGTCCCAAAAAATAGCAGGGTGCTATTCAAACATTCTGATAGCGTTTCATCAGTCAGTAAGGTCGCATACTTCTCAATCGTCGGGAGAAAAAAGTGATATAGCCTTGATGTTATGTTACATAAACACACTTTTTGTTTGAGTAAACACAGGCTAACACTGGGTAAAGAATCGATGTGTCCTTATATTTCTGCTCACTTTCAGACAAAAACACTCCGAACTCGCCAACCGATATAGGTACCATCACGCCATGAGCTTACTTCTTTATAGATGATAGACATGCCTTTGCTCACATTCAGTTAAAACCTCTCTCTCTCTCTCTCTTTCTGTTCATCTTTTGGAAGGGAAAGGTGAAGCAAAATACGTATTTATTATAGGCATGTTTACTCATCGATTGTCCAACCTACAACCAAAGTGAGAGTTTGGTTTCCTCTCTCCTAGTTTTCTCCCAGCTGAAAAGGCATATTATGACCATATGCGTGTGATATGTGTTCTGTTCCAGTCCACCACCACCACTTCTACTGTATATAGTTGGCTTGCCACGCCATGCCGTTGCCAGCTACACTTATCATTACGCTGGGAGCGAAGTTGGTGCTGTTGAAAAGTTTACTCCAACCGACCGACCCACTCTCGCGCTCCGCTGTCTCATTACTATTAGATCTGTGAGATGTATACAGATATTCTGTACAATCTACCTACTTTTATGTTTTATGCCCTTTCCCACCAAAATTCCCTTCAAATATCATCCTAAATCTTCATCTTTGAACCACAATGTGAAATCTTTTCTTCTCACAAAATGCGAAATTTTGAGGCACCAATTGTAGTATCTCCTTCTAACAGGTTCTAAGAACTTGGGTATGCTCCCGTAATTGGGATATTATGTTCTCCTATTTCGTATGGAACTTGGGTAGCGCCAGAGATAGATATACTCCTTTTTCAAGAGTGTACAAATGTGAGAGAAAGTAATCTAATATATAGGAAGGTATACATAATGCCATTGGTACAGAGATGGATATAGCGTGCTGGAAAGTGGTGAGTCAGAAAAGGACAAACAGTACATTACCGTATATCACGTAAAATATTGATGGTAGCAGACGGAAAGTTTTATTAAATCTGAATTGTCAGCAGCCCATTTTGTAATGTAATCTAGAGAAGAGCTGAAACCTTTTTTATTCTCTCGGTGAAGCAGGTTAACTTGGTGTAATTGTGAAAATATTAGTTGGTAAATAAGAGAATGAATTACCCTTCTTCCGGTAACAAGTCCTCGCCTCCTCACAAAAGTCATTTTGGAGTCTTCGCACGCAATTTGCCCGTCCTCGTGTAGTAGTTTCATAACTAGATAGAAAAATTGGGGCTCTATAAGGCCGTAGGGTTTTTATTACATGAAATACGATGTTATGTAACGTAACATGCCTCAGTTGGCGATACTACTGCAGCTGTTGATTGTAATGTACGTAGGTAGTTGGAACATTTACAACTCCGCGAAGATGGAATGCTCTCAGGCAACATCCGTTTCGGGACAGTTTTCGGTATCCGGTGCCTCCGCTCTCAACTGTAGTGCTTGTGTTTTCTTGCTTTCGTCAATTTTTAGGCACCATTTACATTGTTCCTAAAAGGTTCAACACAGCACGACTGTACTCAGACCCCATTCCCAAGAAAACATGATAAGAACGAAAATGAAAGCAGAAAAGTAAGAGTACAAACTTCCATATTTCTTACTTGAAAAATCGTGTTCAAGGAAAACTGCTATGAAGCGGAAGTGCTCAGAATTGGAGTTTTATCCTGTTTGTCTGTCTCTTTACCAAATAACGCCTCATATCACTAACTTGTTTTTTCAAAATTGTGACTTACTTCATTTCGCTTTTTACGCTTTCAACACCATAACCCCATGAAATTTTGCGAGGGCTACAATAAATGATTCCAAGAAACCTCATCAAACTGGTTATGGACAAAATATAATAGACACGTTTAGTGCTTCTTTCCAAACATTTTCATGGCGTACGGAACACACTTAGAATCCGAGTGCTTCCAACACCATCGGTTTGGAACGGTGGAAAAGATGTTTAGAGAATTTGAAGCGTGTTTAAACATTTAAACTAAAAAGCTTCCCATAATAGCAACCCTGTGCCAACTCAGAGTTGAAATGATTCCAACACGCTGTGTTTCAATGTAAGACGCATCTCGATTTCCCCACATCGTCCATGGTTTTTGAAATGCAAACTGACTTATTCATAATTTATAGAATATATCGCACTGGGTAGTTACATAAACAACATGTAGATTTCATGACCCATACACCATACAACGCAGAAAAAGTTTATGATAAGTTTTACCTACAGAGAACGAACAAGCGAAGGCGATATCAAATAAACTGTACATAACGTGCTACGCTTTAGGATAGCCCAACGAACGTGAGCCGCTTTCTTCTTCCACTCTGCTTTGTAATTTCATTACTATAAATTATTTGTTTATTGCAGCACTACAAAATTCGTTAGCAGACAAAGTGGTTTTGAACTCGGAGCCCTATTGCTCCGTTTCAACGGTAGAATACTTAAAACAAACCACGTTTAGGATTTACTTGGCAGCCGTTTGCATTGTGTTTCGTATAATAATATCCTATCTTAATGATATTTTTAGGGTTTTGCGGTATTATATTATTATGGTATGGGGATGCTGGAGCAAAAAAAAGAAGAGATGATCGTTTTTGGAAATGGATAACTTATTCAAAATTACAAAGGGCATGCGTGAATTGAACCGATTCTGGAGTATATAGCTGGTAGTCAATAGATAACGAAATAGATTTGTCTTCCCAATCGGGTGGATAAGAAGAACATAAAAGAACGTTTAATGGAATACAAACTGGGGGAAACTAGTGGCCTCGTTCGATCATTGAGATAGTGTATATGTAGACATGGTGCAGTGGATAAAGGCAATTTACAAAAATTGCACATATTCTTTTTTATTTGCCCATCGCATCGCATGTTAAAATATTTATAAGGTTGTATGTACCTACCTTAAACTTGTAGTTTCACCCCTTCTTATTCAGGAAAGAATAGTTTACTTGAGAAAACTTGATAGCTAGGCTTATCTTTATAAAAAAATGCGGAGGAGGATGTAAAACTATACAATATACATTCCCTACTGGGAATGTGAGTTAAAAATGGGAATGAGTACATGGTTGATTAAATATTTATTATTTAAAGCCGTTTCATTGCTGTTCTACTTACTAATCTTAGAGAAAGATAATTTTAGACCTTGTTCTTTCCATACACACAGCAATCTACTAGAAAAGAAAAGCCTTGTCTTTCCAAAATTCCAACATTTCTGACAGCGCTCGTCACCTGCCTTGTCGTACGTGCGTAGAGAATGAAAGTAAGAAGCATTTATATAAAATCATAGCAAAAAAGTTGTAGTGAAAAGCTTTTTTCCTCACATTTCCAGGAAACTTTGTACACGTCTAGACAAGACATTGTTTGATCAGATATGTACTACAGGAGACTCGTGAAGTTAGTTGTTTGTTTGAGATGGTGTCTAAGCATGCACAACATGTGTGTATTTCACAAAAACCTAGTTTCTTGTTTACAGATAGTGAGTTGTCTAGGATATGCATTGTCTGAATAAAAAATGAATGATTCATGATTTGTATAAGTATTCACTTTCCGAAGATGAAAGTGTTTTCCCCACTCACATGACTAGCTTCAAACATTATGCATCCATATCATATTGGTAAAGGCTAAAGTGCTCTTTCATCCATGTTCACTTTCAAAATGTGTACCCAGATACATACACTTAAGAGGAAAATATGCATGATATGCATTGTACACACGGCACCTAAAGGGCTCCCTTGAAATGCATTCAACTCTTAGTCGACAACACTTTTGTTCTTCATCCACACTCTCACTCTCTATAGGATCCTCTAATGAGATAAGGAAAAAAAGTAGTATGTAATGTAGCATGCCACCAAGGAAAGTATTACTTGACTATCATGCTCGCCACACATACATTTTTCTAGATCGAAGTGAAAGAGAAGACATTGGTAGATTGCCTCAATAATAAATACACGGTTATTTCTTTTTTTTTCTCGGCAGTTTTCCATCCTTTTCTTCTCAATAGTCCCAGCTCAGTACATTCGTATAGGCGTTCAAAGAGTTATGTACATTTTACCCAATCTATGTGTCTGTCCTTTTCTTTCTCTCCTCGACAAAGAGTTCATAAATGTTCAATTCACGGAAATCAGAGAAAGTGAAGAAATCCTTGGCGAATTCTTGATGTGTGTTTCCAGTTAGAATCAAATGTCTTTCTTGCAGATATTTTACTATACATTCGTTTTCATACACCGAGATAAGAACACACACACACATATATCAAGGGAAGCGGAGCCCCAGCTCATGGATGAAATGCACGGGTGTATAATGCAGACTGATGCATACTCAAGCAGAGATTTTTTTTCCAGCGCATAATATATCTTTTTCGTTCGTTCGTAGAGCTTTGTGAGTGTGTTTTCCTTAGGGTTGCACGGAACTACTCATCTTGGTAAGCGATATTTCATGTGCCACTTCTGTTATCCGTTCTCCTGTTCCCCTTTTTCGCATCATTTTTTATATATTCACCCATTTTACACATACATACTAATATTCGTATGGCAGCTTCCAAAGTATGCATTTATAATATAGCAATTCTCTCCCATTCCGTTTCTAATCCAAAATTTTCTCTCCAATTTTCATGTTATTTCTTCTTCTCTGCTCTCCCATGCCATGCCACTCTGGTAAAATTTTCAACGTTCTACATCCCATGTCTTGCATTTTGCCTTTGCCGTTTCAGATTTTGCTTGTAAGCATATGTAGTAGCCCATATGTCATCGAATTTCTACTTGACTTCGCCTCCCTCTCTGTACTATTCTAACCTCTGCTGTAGAAATCATAGTGTGTGGTCGTTGTGAAATGTGGGTTATTATGGGAACCACTAACCAAGTCAGAGAAATCCGCAAACGGTAGCTTACGGGATAGTAACACCTTAAAATGGAAAACATTACTAAACATTTATTCTCATAAAACAAAAATGTAATATTTTTCCATCATGTAGACTGTAGTGGATGTGTACTCTAGTGAGCAATATATATTTACTAACTTTATATATATTTCAAGAGTCAACAATGAAATATGTTATGAGCTACTTTTATGACTGGTTGTTAAATGCCATTTTGTCATCCTGACCATGTCGTATATATCTAAGCATTTGTAACAACAACAACAAGGAACTAGAGAAGTAGATTTAGTAGTAAAAGTATATAATTTGAAGTTGTTGTAAGTTGGTTCAAGTGTAAGAATTTTCATAAATTCTTTTTATATTATTTGTATTTCACTTCATTTTTATCGGCACACATGAAACATTACTACAATACTATGTTGATGCCGTGTATATTGTGTAAAACCATAATGTAAAAAATGTGTTTGTCACCTTTCAATTACTTTGTGTATATTATAACTCCTTCAGAAACATTCCCTGAGCTTTGTTGTTGACATAAAACGTATAATAATTTCCGCAATGTCTGAAAGAAGCAAAGATTTTGTCGAGAGGAAAGTTACTTTCCGTTATTTTGTTACGATAACAAATAAAAATCCGTGTGTTAGTTTATTTTTTTTATTTTCGATTTCAATCGTTTTGTAGCCTTCTCCACATGCTGCCACCATTTATTAAAAAAAAAGTACTACAGCCAGCGTATCGAAAGTACTTTGTGGTAATTGTGGGCACAAACCTTTTGTACTTATGTTTGTTTGGAATTGAATCCGTGTTCAATTCACGCCTATAAAAACATTTCAGTTTCTATTCTGGGAAACCCAAAGAATAGTAATGTGTTTGTGCTATTATCGTTATTTCAATGCTATTTTTTTCCATCTCCTCTCTTTTTACAAGCCAAACCCAACACCAGCAGCTGCAAAATATAATTTTTCCTGTGATTCTCTCTTTCTCTCTCTCTCTCTTTTTCTCTATCTCTCACTCCGAACTACTGTGTATTCTTTTTCAATGTTGGCTGTTGTACTCTTTACATTCTAATATTATGTATTATGTAAGTAATGCCAATGTTTCTGCTGTGCTGAGTCTCAAGTTGGAGTTGTTTCTATCTCTATTTTCTGTGTCAATGTGTATGTGTAACGTAATGTATGCATTTCTTTATAGAAACTCGAGGTTATCATGAAAATTTCCATGACTAACTTTTTTCTTATTTCTTATTGTTGTTCTTCCACCAGGACTGCGGGCACGAGCAAGGGGTCCACTTGTTCACCAAGCAGCTCAGCAGGGAGTGCTACACCAGACGCAAAGACTCCACCTGTTCAGAATAAGTCCCTTCAAAATGTTAAACATGAGCCACATCCAGCGGTAAATCGGAATATTTTTTTTTACTTCTTCTTCCTATATTTTACATAGTAATATTATTTCTAAGTAGTCACACAAACACACCAATGCCATTTTCACTTTCCCTCAAGAGGCCTAGGAACAAGTTGTATCCGACATCTAAGTATCATGATATCATGAATTCATCCTGCAAGATTAGAAATGTTTGTTTCGTTGCATGCATGAACTTTTCTACCTGCTGTCATACCGTGTAAAGGCCAAGCTGAAATACAGAATACATTTAAAACTTTTATCACATGCTACTTTTTTGAGTGCTTTGGAATTCAAAGACTCAGAAAGTTGTACAAGTTCAAAACCCAATCTGAGAGAAATCGTCTACAATACTCTACGGGATATGCAAACGAAGTTTTAAATCTGCAAGAAGTGTGTGCATGTGACATGCAGAAATACGAGGACGAGCTCAAATGTATTTTAGCCGGATTATCAATTTTGAATTGCGAGAGTGCTGTGAAGTTAGAAAAACATACTAGTTAACCTTATACTTTTTAGTGATACAACTGTGTTTATTGTTGTACTGTGAAATGATCTTTTGCATATTTATCAAAGCTTTTTGCTTGTGGTATTCTAACGCCATATAATGGCACGAACCTAAGTGCACACACTTGATTTTTTGACAAAGAAATGTAGCTAGAAAATGTAGTGGAAAAGCTGACTTTACCACTCGAGAGTTTCCTACTTGCACTTGTGACTCCTTTTTTTATCTAGTGGATCCACTTTGTTAGTAATATGTGGGTACTTTATTTACAAATTATGTTCAAAACACATTGTTTCGCTGTTCGAGTATAGAATTATAATTCAAAATAATAGTTGGTCCTTACAATTTTTAATATCAAAAACAGCAGTAGGTAATCGCCTTTTCAGAATGGACAATGTGTACTCAAATACTCCATAATTAGAAACCCTCTCATAAATTTTTTCATTATAAAAAAGAAATGAGAGCCTTTATGCCTGCAGCACCTGATTGCGGACGTGAATAAAACTTAAATTCTGACAATGCTATAGTCATCACTTTATTACAATTATAATGATAAGTATACTTATATGCGCGCTAGCAATTTTACGCTATCGTAAAATATGATATAATGTGCAGAATGGAAGATGGATTACTTAAATGTCAGCTTACAAAAAAATGTTTTTAAGCTGTGCAAACATACATCTCATGTTCTTTGGGAAAGATAAATCAACTTCTTGCTTTGTACATTTACAAGTTGGATGTTGATGGGCCAAAAATAGACGAAAAAGAATAGGACAGAGAAAAACATTTATTCATATTTTCCAGAGAACCATTCTGAAGTTGATGCGTTGTGTTGTGCAAAAACATATCCTCAAAGCATTCACTCATCCATTTTATTTTACTTTTTTCCATGCATCATCATACAATACAAGGGAAAACAGGCATTAACACACTATAAACCTTTCACGGTGGATATTACGCTAGTTGGGTTGCATACCATGATAATATGATATGTAGTGCCTCCTCCTAGAAACACACTCATCCATCTCCCAGAGCACCTACAAAATGTGCTTTCTTGTTAGTCAACATTACGGAAAACTTCTTTGTCACTGAAAACCCAACCTTGCAACGGGAAATGAATAACTTGCTTTAGAAACCGTTGGTAATATGAGATGGAACGAAGGAACGAACCAAAAACTAAAACTAAAGTGACTTGAGGCATTAAGACAGATTGAGAGCCTTAATTAGCAGTAAATGTCTTTACTTAAGAGGAAACATCTTTTCATATTGACTTCAAGCACGAACGTCAAAAAGGGAGAAAGGAGAAAATGAGAGAAGGGAGAGTTGAGTGGGCTCTCTTTTCTATTCACCATTTGTGGACGGACGTGCAGACATGCACGTACAACTTTTATGTGTGTGCATGTTAAGAAGCAACTTCATCGACAAGACAAAGCTAACTTTTAGCATACAATATTTGCATTTAGTCCATCCAATCACCACCAAAGATCAAATTTCCATATGATTACAAAGATTAGTGATGTAACGCAGCCTAGGGTGTGGGCACCCTATTTAATCTGCAACGAGACAGCAAGCATTAGTCTATTTTATGGCTTGTTCCTTTACATGGTCATCATTACATTATAAAACACATGAGTATGAAGAACAATTCTGGAATTAGAGCACTCACAGCACAGCATCATCAACTTACTGCACAGGAGAGGCCTTGGCACTGTCTGTGTACTCGATTAATCAAGAGTTCTTATACTGAAGCAAAAAGTGTGTGTATAGCACTCAAAACTAAAAGGCAAAAGGAATAAGCAAGCATTCTCTTCAGCCGTATTATTTCATGAGATTTTCCTCACGAATGGAAATAGGGTGTAGACAATGAAAGGGATAAAGTTTCAAGTTTTTCATGCATATTTCTTTAAATTTCCGCTGGACTAAATCTAAAGATGTAATAACCCAACGTGTAATCATCTTAGCGCTCCCTTTATTGTTTCCAGCAATATATTGTAATTTTCTAGCTCATCATGTAAGGCTCTTTTAATTATTTGCGTTAACTTGTGCACTCATAAATTGAAAGGAATGAGTTCAAACGTTGGTAGATTCTTACATCGTTTTAGCTATACAAACAAGAAGGCACGTGAAAAACACAATAGAATAGATGCATATTATACATAACCTTTCGACTATGATAATCCCATGTTGAGGATCATTAAGCCGAAGCTAGTTCCTGCAAAGGTGAAAGCTGTGGGATGGAGTTTTTTTCCGTATACTTTTGAGACTCGTGTTACTAATCACTAGTGAAAACATTCGAGAAAGTTAGCATATAACATTGTATTAAACTATTCGTTTCATTACGTATGATTTGCAGATGGCGTTTTGGCAGAACAGATCAATATCGTTGGTTGACATGTACATCGATAACACGGACTCAACCGATAACGTGGGACAAATCAATTTCAGTCTGGAGTATGACTTTGAGAACATGACTCTCATACTGAGAATTATTCAGGTAGAGAATGTTTCTATTAACAATTTTCTATTATATTTGTATAATTTTACCTTGTAGCTTATGTACCTACAGAATGTGTATAAAGTTGGATTCCGCGTATGCCTTTCATCCTTTACCTTTGAAAACTTTTTTTCTTGGTTCGTTGTGTAGTTGGATCCTTTGGCCTTTCCCATATTTTCTAACAACTATGATACGACAACAAATCATTACTTTACACAACATTTCAGAGTGTGTGCTCTAATGACTCTTCTTTCCCCTATGCCACAACTCAGAACCAACTTTGCAATAATTATTTTTGAAACTTTTTGTATACAACATCAAATAAGAGTTTTTATCAACGTAGTCACGCTGTAATTTATATTGTGGTCTTGTGAACTCGACTATTTTAACTAGCGACCTTCAGCTAAATTTGCGATGTGAAAATATACATCATAAATTGTTATGAAAGTTCTCGTTTGCTTCATTCATGCTTTTAAGCCATTTTGATAACAGCAACTAAAATACGTATATGTGGCAGCTCAAGCCATTTCATCGAGTTATTTTTCTTGGCACAATAAATACGCTTATTTCGACTCAATGAAAAAGGAAGTTTTGGGAATAAAGTGGAGAGAGGCCATTCATTTTCGGGGAATGGTAGCTTCTTTCCTAACGTAATTACGGGCCGAGCAAAAAATTGTTCGTTGCTTCTTCCCGTGAACCCATATAGAAAGCTTGAAGTTGTCTTGGTTACTTATTATAAGGGAAAGTTGCTTCCGACAAACGTGTAGGGAAATTGTGCTCAAAACGTCAAATCAAGTATTGTGAACAAAGCTAACAATTTATTCTCAGCAAACCACAACTAGTTCTACTGTAGCAATGTGTTAGCATTCAAAAGACAATCAATTTCTTGGGAAGTGGTGTATGATGCTTGCTACCGAGAAGAAGAGCAAATCATGAAATAAGAACGAACACCAATGCGTTTTTTCACCCTGCATTAAATCGTAATGAAGGATTTTATTTCATTTTTAAAAATATGTAAGAGTTGAGACGTAGATCCTATTTTTTACTACCCAATTTGCAATTTTAAGCTGTCATATATATATATACTTATATATGTAAGCCATGGAAGGAGAGCAGGACAATGCAATGAAAGGAAATATTTTTTAGATAGGATCCTCGGAAGGTGGAAGTGGAAGGTTTTATTTTTTTTATTTTATCGCACATTTTCTTTTTCACGAAAAATTGTCGACCAGTACTACACCGCATGTCTCTGGATAACGTGAAAATGAACAATAAAAAGTTGGCACATTTTATTCACGCGTTGAACTCTACCAACTTGTGCTACTTGGTAGTCATTTTGCATTCCAGTAATATAGGAGCAAGGAATTTTCATGACTGAAATCCCATACGATAAGCCATACATCCATATAATATGTATATTTGACTATGCGACAAGTCGTAAATAATACTGCATACTTCTCTTTCCTTGTTCCATGATTGCTGGATATTATTCCATTTCGCTTTATACATACCATCTTTCAACCTGGGGAGGAATCATTTGTATTCTGGGGCACATGATGTTAACAGGAATAAAATATAGTTTAATGGTGCTTCATGTGGGTCATCATATTTTTCCTACTCTTTTCACTTCACCGCTTTCACTACCGTTTCTGAGGATTTTCTACGCTTCCAGTAGGTCGCAATCACCTGTCTTCTCTATATATTCCGAATATTATATTGGACACGAATTTTTATTCCCTTATTAAGCACCTTTATATAAGGTCCCCATAGTCACATAAATTTTACGAGATTAACAACGACCAAACCCCATGTCTGCCTATCGTCGCCATCCTTCCTTTCTAGTTTAAATCAGCTTCGTACAATTACAAACACCACTTTTTTTGCATTTGAAGGAAACCAGGCGGAAATTAGGCAATTTAATTCAGGCTGTGTGGTATAATTAAATTCACTTTCCGTCCTGCAAGAATCGCCACGCTCCCCTGCTCCGGAAATTTAAAAAAAAGTAATTAGCCTAAAAACAATTTCTTGATGCACTAAATCTAAATGAATTAACCGGAAGAGGCTAACAAATTACTGGTACGCATATACTCGATTGCACCAAGCTTAAGCTTGCTACATTCGAAATGTGAATGCGTGTATGAAGCTGACAAAAACATTAATGGAAATAAGTTTTTTGTTTCGCAACAAAAAAACGAGACAGAGCATACATTTTGCATCTGTTTCTGAAGTGGTTTTTTTTCCTCAATTCACTCCAGGTCTGCAGTTGATGCCATGTAAATGGGAAATGGAACGAAAGATAGATCATTGCAAACTATGTGAAAGCAACCGAGACGCCTTACCATTCGTACCAACGTCAGTGCAGAAGAATTGTCATTTTTCTTGCACATCTGCCGCTTCAATTTGTGACACAGATGGGCTCAGTTGTAGCTCAACTTGGACTGCAGTGAAGAACTAAACCAATGTTTCGAATTGTAATTTGTAAAATGTCGCAAGATGCGCATTCCCTAGTATCATTATTTGTATCACATACCACAATCATCGTGTCATGGGAACAAGTAGCATATTGGCATTAATCTAATTATGGTTCAAAGATATATATTCATGGCACTCAGACTGACGTGCTGTATCCTGATGTCGTAAAACGTCGTATATTTAAAGTTTTGAACAGAGGAATATTCGGTTTAGAATGCTATTTTACCATGAAATCTAAACTAGATCGAAACTATCGAACTTCTTGCTCAGGTGTGAGTAAACCAAGAGGCATACAAGCCTTTTTAAATTGAACTGCAACTTTGTTTTTAATTGCACTCTCAAAAACGTGACTCCATAAAGATGTCATTAGTTATTAGTGCATTTCAGTTCCCATTAATTAGAATCACTAATACCTCAAGGCTTCACACTGATAAACGATGTAGTTTGTGTCATGTCGATTGAGAATCTTGTTGACGATTAAAGTATTAAAACTTCTACTTACATTTACAAATTACGACTTTACTTGTTTAAAGTTTACTGTCGCTTTGATTAATTTTAGTGTGTTGAATAAGCTATTCCCTATTGTTATTTAAATTAACGGTTACAGCGGACATTATGGATATTTTAGCGTAAGCTTTCGAAGGCTTTATTTTCCTTCATCTTCAGACGAAAATAGACAATAAGCTATTCCCTCTGTCTTTATTTACTACCATACGTATATAGCACATATATTGATAATAAACACGAAGAGATTTTGTGGACAGCCTTTTATTTCATGAGTAAATGTTACATATTATGAGCCTCAAGCCACATTTTATAAATGTCATTGGAGATTACGAATTATATACATTCGAACATTTCCTTTAATCATTCTACATTATTCACAAAAACTCTCCCAAGACCGTTTGGCATATTTTTTTTGGAATGATTGTGTAGGAATTCTATGGCTCACTACAAAACTAAAGAAACATTTCATACGACTAAGAATCTCGTGTCCAATCCACTGCCCACGAATAGAGTAATCTCGATTTATGACGCAGAGCAATGCATGCGAACACTACTTCTTTTCTTTCTCTAAGAGAAAGTTTTATTCCACAGCTTTCTCTACAAAATGGAAATATAATTGAGGCTGTGGCAACAACAAGGTCCTTTTTTTTATTGTGGCTCTCTAAGCGATGAACACAACCCTCCCCTCCTTATGTAAAAGCATCAAACACTGACTCATATCTTTGTGAATGAATGAGTGTTGGTTTATAGGCGCAGCATCTGGAATCACAGAGAAATGAAATACAAGCATGTACTTAAGTACACTCCTTATCTTCCTGACACAAATCTCATGTGGCTAATTCAACCGTGCGTATGCGGTTGATAGTGATACATTCTCATAAAACACAAGGGTAGCTCTTTCTCTCTTGCATTCCGCCATGTTCTCTGTCAGTCGTGGCAGCAGCAGTTGCAAATTAGTTTCTGTTGTGTCTGACTGTGTGTGTAAGCTCTAAATGGAAGGCTGTCTTGTCATTCCTAAGCCTGTAATGATTCAAAAATCTGACACCAAAAAGAAAGATTCCAGGAAATTGAGAAAAGGAGAGTTCATTTCAATGAAATAGAAAGCCTGAGCCTTTTCTCAGTAATGGTTTTACCTCGTTTCTATTACTTAATGCTTGTAATATGCTGATTGAGGTTTTAAAATTTTTCTTAAATTACTACAGGGTAATCTTATAGTTGAGGGTCTTACAGTTTAGACCTCTCACATTTGCTCTTCCTTCTACATAAACAAACTTATGGCCAGGAGATAATGTAATGAAAAAAAGAGAGTGTAATGATGTCTCACAAAAGGAAAGTGGAGTGAGGCTCCACTTTCATGAATGTTTTATAAAATCTCTTGAGGGTGCTTGCAGGAAATCTTTCGTTACTTTCTTCCGAAGCAGTGTTCGATTTTTTTGCCAGCTGCTCTCCCTTTTTTATGCTCTTGTTTTACGACTACACAAGAGGCAAGGTTATTGTCGCTTGACTGATTTTAACATAAAATGGGGTTCCAATTGTAGCATTGTTATAAGTCCTGTTTGTTGTTGTGGTCTGTTTTGACGTATAAGTCATTATGCACATGATTGATAACAAACGCTTTAATAAAATGTCTCGAGGACAAAGGATGAAATCCGATAGTGGAAAAATAGAGGAAGACTTACAAAAAAACAGGGTAAAAACCAAGTTTCAACGTAATGGCATGGCTTCAGGATTCGGTTGAGTAGCAATTCTAATGAACTCTATGAAACCACAATCATTAGGATCAGAGAACATTCTCGAATAGCTTGGTAGTAAAAATGGCTTAACATTTTGTTATCTACCATTACTTTCTCTCTCTTTAACCATTGTGCCGTAAAATTTCATTGGTTATTGTGTTTCTGGTCATCAAATATCTGTAAATTTGACATTGTTAAATAATTTTAGAGGCAACTTCTATATAAATATTCCTGTACTCAAATGCCCATAAATTCTTTGAGAGCTAATTTGAATTTAGTAACCAACAAACAGGACAGAAAGGGGGTTTGAGGG
>JAANSM010001728.1:0-17331 GCA_036850725.1 Orchesella villosa
AATACGACTGTTTGTTTTCGTTTAGTATATACGAAGATCATTTGGCTGTAATATTGTAATAAATGGATGCTTTGTTTATTATGCTCTTGCATCCGCGTCAGAGGAAGTTCTTAAGCACCACATTTTACACCATTTTTCGTTTGCATATAATGGAAACTAGTGTATGTATAATATATGCCCATAAATACATATAAAATGCATGCATTTTTTGAAATTGAGATAAGTGGTTTAGTCTGGGCTGGCATTTTGTTTTTCTGTTTCTTCCACATAGCTTTTTGTAGCGATTTGACAGGCACAATATACACAACAACGGGATGGGAGTTTCATTATGTGACAATAAATTAAGTTGTGTGTTGAGCCTGAGCCAATACAATTTATGTTCATTACCACCAACCACCATTATCCCGTATTTATCAATGAGAGCTATTAAACAAACTGCATAAACATAAAATACACTTACATATAAGTAGTTTACTCAAGACTTTTGCGACTTGTATTTCTCAAATACCAAAAAATGTTTGTTGGGTTGTTGTTGTAGTAGGTGGAAAAGGGATGCATGCAATGTGTTCATTTGACGGGGAAGTGATATATGGGCATCAATTTCAATATTCGTTGAGTTACTTACTACACTCCAAGGCAATACTGTTGCTGTTGTTCAAACAAATTACCAAGTTTTAATAACCGAAGAAGAACGGCAGAGGAAAAGGAAGAAAAGGGAGTTAAGAGCTTTTGCCTTCTTAAAACACTTGAATGAAAGCTTTCTTTTCTTCTGTTTTGTTTGCACTCCTTTTTCGTAGCTATTTGCCATTGTGTGTATAATATAT
The DNA here is from genome assembly GCA_036850725.1 of Orchesella villosa. Lineage (NCBI taxonomy): Eukaryota > Metazoa > Arthropoda > Collembola > Entomobryomorpha > Orchesellidae > Orchesella > Orchesella villosa. The sequence continues at coordinate 825 of JAANSM010001728.1, forward strand.
ATACATTGATGGCTACACATTTATGAATGTTTGCATTGAGTAACGTGGTCATTTATTTTGTGTTTAGCATGTAAGTTTTCTGATCAAGATTTGTTGCTTTTGAACTTCTGTTTGCTGCTTGTGCTCGCACTAAACTGATTTCTACGGTCCTCTAGCTCGGGTACACTTAAATTCTATAGGAAACTACATATATTGAGATACGCTTGAAGACTGTAGACAAGTCGTGTCGTTTACAATTGTAAAAGATAAAATATGGTAACAAGCATACATAAAATGTAAGGTTTTTTGAAGAGAAGTATCATACAAGAGAGCCTTTCATTCCAAGGGATTTTTAATTTGTTGATGTGTTTTGGACATGTTCCTTGTCAAAACTTGGTTCATCCTTTTAAAAGTCCCTTTTATATTATAGGATTTTGTAAAATAAATAAACTTTTTTTTGTCTTTCATTTTCATGCCAATTCCGTAAAAGGCACTTAAAGGAAAATTGATGACATATTGATAATATTTATAGCATCGTATTGCATTTTGCATTAACCATGTATATCTACTATATCATGTATCAAGTTACAATTCAAACTACAATAAGTAATGATGAAGATATTTGCACCGGTTTTTCTAGCATGTAGTTTGGTTTGTTGGTGGACACTGAAAAATTGTTCTTCCATTCACCTTTTTCATTCCATTCCAGCTGTCTAATTTATTGCTATTTAATGCTATGAATATGGCTGTCCCCTCTTATTATGTGAGAAATTTTGTGCCTTGTGGCTTTAATATGCACACATATCTATGTATTATATAATCAACCGCAAAATGTAGGGGTGAAGAGATGAATGTCTAATATAACGCGTTCGTAATGAGTATTAACGCTTACACGTTAAGCACATACACATAAAAGTATGTACGTCGACATTCATTGGAGTTTGAGACGGCTGAATTAAGATATTTAAAAAAGACAGATTCCATACCTAGTCAAAAAAAACAACCTTAGGTGAAATCGTAGTGATTTCACGCAAGGTGTTCTGCGCTGAGAGGCCTGGGAACCCGTGAAATTTATTGCAATGGCTTGTGGATGGATGGGCTTGATGTGGTCAATTTGGTTCCAATAATTTATGTGTGTCCTGGCTGGTGGTGGTATAAAAAACGCATTCTTATTTCTCTCTCTCTCTCTAATCATATAACTCTTCCTCTGGCTAAATACGAGCACAGAGTACACACATTATTTTTACTAAATTAAGTCATCTTATAAAATGAAAGCATATAAAGCTGGATTGGAGGTTTATCTTAAGATAAATAACAATCTGAAGCGTTGGGTTACTTTGCTATATCCTTAACGAAAAGGAGTCAAGCACAGTTGCTATTCGGTGCTAAACACAGGGTCATTGTCAGTTCTAAAATCAATTTGAGACTCAGCTGTAAATACTAAGATTAAGAATTATACTCGTCTCTTGTGCACTTGTACCTTTTATGACTTTTAATATCTCCTCTTCAGAGATCTCCAGCAGCTGCAAGGCAAAAAAAAGTAGTTGCTTTTAAAATAGAAAGAGAAATATATATAATGCAAGCAGCTCTCTCGCTCTTCTTCGGATAGAATAAATCAGATTTTAATCTTTTTAATACAGAGTATCATCAGGGGTCACACAGAATGGAACGCTTGGGCTAGTTTTTCTTTTCCCTATTTCAAATAAGTTCCACAGTTTTCGCATTATCAGATTATTAAGTATTAAGACGCATACACACACGCACGCACACATAATATGATGGTAAGTCTCCGTGTGTATCTCCTTTTTTCTTTGGATGTCAGTGTGTGTTCCTACTTCTCGCTGTGCCATATGAACCACTTTTGAATAGGAAAAAATGTTAGACTTTTGCCCTGAATAGACTGAGGAAATGTGACTACAAGATTGTCCGGGGCGATACCTGCGTGTGAAGAAGGGATGTGAAATGATTGGGATGCGTTGAAGAGCGATCAATACAATACAATGTGATGTTAGTCAACGGCACATCCGTAGAAAATAAGAATCTTCAACTAGAATCTCTCTCCATGGAGCTTTATATATGCTGGCAAGAATGAGATGAGTACTCGATGTCATTCTTTCTGATTGTGAGCAGTTTGCTATAGCGTGAATGGTAGAGCACTTAGAACGGACGTTATATAGTGCCTGCATTATATTGTGTGACTTGGCTCTGAACATACTACAATTTCAGTTTGACTTGATTTAATAATAAGAGATAGATCACACGGCGTGATATATTGTTTCGTGTAGCCCCTTTGAACAGGGCATATCGTGCCGTCGTGATATCCCACATAGTTTTCGTCTTGTCCTGAGATTGTGCATCGTTTTTATTTGTCAGAGAGCCGTTATTGAACTATTAATGTGGTATCATCATCAAAGAATCACTACACCACCACCATGCAGTTTCAAATGAAAGCTTTTGTGTTTCTACCAGCACTTTCCAGATTTTAAGATCGCCCCTTTGTGACTTGACATTTGGGAAGTATATATGACGGCGACGAAGAAGCGTCTTCCTCCAGGTGGACAAATATTATGTAGTTTTTTTCTGGTTAAAATGAAAAACTGTGGCCAAACGTTGACATAATCCTACATAGTAGATCACGACGGAGAAAAAAGAGACTTCCTGCTGATTGAGAATCTCCTTTTACTTTAAGTTGACAATGTTAACTTAGTGTTAAGATTTACGACTAGATTAGGATAGTACTTAACTAAGATGTTACATAGCTATATTAATTGTACGTTAAACGATTCCATTTCATGATTCTTTTTCATTATCATTACTATTACAATACCTGACTCTCAAAACGTTTTGTAATTTTATTAGTTAATTCAGAAAATTTCCTAATTTTTCAAAGAAAACGTCGGATGCTATAATCTATGGGGCACTTTGCAATGTTGGAGTTGCCGTGTACTATTTTTCCTATACATACATACTTGTTGAGCTAAAAAAAAGTTCGGTGTTTTTGTTTTTTGGCTTTTGTTCTTTAAAAAGATTCGGTTTGAACAGCAGATGTTGATTTTCAAGTGAGTGTAATCGCACGTCGTATGAATGTCTTTTCTTTTACGGTTGAGCTCACACGATTAAATGCTTGAATGATTCACTTCTTTAAGTTGATTGTAACTCTTTCGCTTTTGAAATCAACAGAAAGAAAATGTTTTTCCTTCTATCATCTATCTAGATAATGATAAAATATTTTCGGAATGAATTGTCTAGCTGTTGTGATTTGATAGCCATTCATGGTAAGCACAATGAAATGGATGAGCCAACAACTTACAAAAATACAAATTCAAAATATGCTAAGCTGCGTCCTCTTCTGTTTTCTAATCGAATAACTTTGATACATCATATACACATATCTGTACAATGTACAAGTAATAAGTATGTAATGAAATGAATAAAAACGTGTGTGTAATCATCAAGATTCATGGATATTGTGGATGAATTCAATTGAAAACGGTTAGTCTTGGATAGCTCATAGTCAACATTCAACATAACAGAAAAATGTGTTCACAAACGTACGATGAAAATACTTTTAAGGAACATTTCGCATTGTTTGTTAAGCACCCTCGCTTCCTAGAACATTCTTTTGGATTAAATTGAATGCTTTTATTGCGATTAAGTCCACACTTTTACAACTGTATATAGCAACAAGTAATAACAAGGATATGAATCTTTTCTCACTTGAACATTATGGAATGAGAAGCAGCAGCAGCAAATAAGATACTGGTTAAATTCAGTAGCAACCTGATTGCTTTAATGACGTGAGTTCACATAATGAAATATGTGGTTGATTTTGATTGACAGGGTTAGGGAGGATTGAGAAGATATTACACACTTACAAGAGTTACAAGCAGGATGATGCCTTTGATGGCAAGTTGCAACAGCTTTAGCTTGATTTTTTAGGATGATAATACACATGTAATAATGTGTACTAAATGAATGTGTAAAACAGACGCTAATAGAAATTACACTGATTCCGATACGGTTTATGCTTTTGATTCACAGTAAACCAACTGGCTATGACTTCTTCTTGTTGTTCCAATAAAGTAAAGTGATGTACCATATGGAAGAAACTGTATCTGGATCTTACATTGCGTTGCATACTTAGTCACTCAATTGAGTTCCAAGCTAATATCCGAAGGAAACCTTTCTAAATGATATAGTAAAGTAGCGATGAAGATAATGATGATGGTAGCTACACTGGAAAAGCACACAGATAAGGCGACTCTAATGGCACCTTCTAATCCCGATTCCAACCAGCAGCCGAGCCTGCCAACAACGCCAACTGAAGACATATACATATAATATAATAATATATAGAAAATTCTGAAAGGAAGAATGACTAAATGAACCCAGCAAACACGTTTCGTTTATGGAAAGAGATAATGGAAGTTGAAGGAGAAAAAGACGGGATGATATTTACACCAAACCTTCAATTATTCCGAGACCCTATTTACCAACTTTTTATAAGATGGTGATGATAATAATGATGATCTAACTGGTTGTGTAATGGCATTACATTATTTGTACACTATTATTTATCATGATTTCTCGATCTGGATAAAGTACTCCGGCGGAGCCTTCTTCCTTAATTTCCATTCTCTTCTCTCTGTTACCACTGTGTTCTGTATATAAAAGTAACAACTCAATCTCGCATATTACATTCAGTTTTCTCAGTTTATGTACCCTTGTCGGTGTCGGTACATTGATGATGTAATGTACTCAAATTTTGTAACATCCGTATGTCTACCTGATGAATGACTTTATACATTAGCAACCCAAAGGAAAGTTTATGTTTTGTGTAGTTTGATAAACATTCTGGGAGGATATGGGGCTACTAGAAAATGATAGTGATAGAATTATAACTACTATATACTTGTTCAGTTTTTGCTGTCCACGAGCTCCAGTACAATAAGGCTTTAGGGTAAGATTTCCGGTCATTTTTCCGTTAACACTTACCTCGAGACTATCAACAAACAATCAATCACATTATTAGATCAGTTTAGGAGAGAAAATTCCTTTCTCCAATAAATGTGTCTATATGTTAAAACTATAATCATAAAAAAACCTCTAATGGAACGGTAATGCTGAGGGAAATTAGGACAGACCTGAGGTTATAGCATTATATTATTATTACGACATAAAAATTCCCTTTATTGACATTTCTCTGTTTTATGATCGTCTCCAATAAATTAAGTCATAAATTTGAACGGTACAAACAAGGGAGAACGAATTGGACGAAAAAGAGAAAAGGACATGGTCATTATGGTCAAAATAGAGAGTTCCACAGAGAGGGCAGAATCTAAACTCACCATTCCAACGAACCTCTCGTGTCAAAACATGTAAAAGAAACTACCATTTTGTTTTGTTTCACAACCGCTTTGATTGTTAGAGGACGTGAGGACTTCGCGTCGAGACTTCAAGTAGAGTGTGGGGCACCTTCGGTATTATAGCACCATAAAGTAAATTAACACTGATCATTTCGCTGGCCTCACCATAATGCATCGTTACGAGTTGCTCTAAACACTTGCTTCCGGTAGGTCACGAAGGTGGGAGAATAAAACTTAATAGGGTCCCATAATAATCCATCATCGAATCGGTTTATTGGTTTTTCCAGTAAAATACGTCCTCAAGAAACTTTGGCTTGTCTCGTTCTCGCCCCTCCATGTTGTTGTTGTTGTAAAATCAGTAGATCTCCTTCGAGATGAGGAATTTCAATAAAAAAAATGTCGTAAATTTTATGGCACCCTTTCTGTTTTCAAGAGAGAGAGAGAGAGAGACTTTCTACATAACAATCTTGCATGTTTCAAGGACGATCTGTTTTCGAAGAAACTGAGGCGTTGTAAACTACACAGTAGTTGACCGTTATTTATGATGTCATGATGATGCACCAAAACTGCAACCTTATATGCATACATTTTTGATTGCCTCTTAGCATTAAGTAATGAAATAGGATATACATATAAGATGTCTTCATTCATAGGGTCATAACGAGCTTCCAAGCCGTCATTACTACAAAGAATTGTCACGAGTTTAACATACAATATACGTTCAAATATAATCCAGCAATATAAACTCATCCTACTTTCCATTGTTCCAATTTCATTGCATGTGCTTAGAATACAGTTGAATTCCTATTGCATTCTTAATTTCATTAATAGACCACATATCGCAGATCAGTGACAAAAGTAACACATCTATACTTACTTTATATGTGTAATATTTATTGCACCAATAAACTCTTAAAAGAGCGTGGGTGATAAGGCGGATAAAAATATTTCTTTCATTGGACAATTTGAATTGGCGTATACAGAAAAAGACCGAGGATGCATTTCGACGGAGAAACAATTATGCGATATTAGCCTTTAACGATGATTCAATTCGATTTTCAATTGTGGAAAAGTCGTATGGTCGTATGTACGTATGTGATGACCTGATGAAAAAAATCAGTGTTTTGCCTCGCACTTCGCAGCAAATGTTTTCTTTTAGAAGCTGGGTTACGTGAGATGATGAATGCCATATTTTCAATAAAGTATATTATTTGTTCTACCCGACCCTCCTGACCCGTGCTACATTAGTGTGTTCATTTTTTTTAGCAAAGGTCAGAAGAGGGGTCTCATTTTTAATGTTGTAGGCTTAACAATCTCTTTGTTTGTGTCATGCCGTCAACCGCTTGTGACAAAAAAGGTGGCAATTCTTTTATTGAAGAAATTCTTCAGCTTCATTTTCATTGCATATCCAATGCCATCATTTCTTTCATAAAAGGGACCAAGAAAATGTTGTCATTACTTATTATGATTATTATTATTATTACCCTACTGGAATATATAAAGCTAAAGAGCTACTAAATATAATGTGTTGTGATATGAAAAGCATTCATCCTCGGGCTGGGTGTAAAATGTGACTGACAAGTTATGAAATGAATTGAGTAACATCTCTTTTTTTAATCATCATCTCTCATCATCTGCTGCCTCTCTGTCCCTGACGAGGATGACAATAATCATTGCGGCTCAATTCCCTATTCTATTCTGATTTCATTATTGCTCACTTAATGGTACATGAATATTGTCACAAGCGCTTTAACAAGGGAGGAAGGATCTGTGTTTATTACTTAAATTCTGGCATCTGCTACAATTATCATGTCCTGAACTTTGGTTTTTTAACACCCAATGAATTATAAAGATGAATGAGCTTTTTCTGTCATATTAGTAACGATTTTTTTGTGCATTATCTACATCATAACTAATAACTACTTATTGCTCTGATGTTTTCACATTTGTATCTACATTCGACATTAGTATATGAAGATAAACTATAAAAAAATTTCTCTCATGGATTCTCTTTTTTAAACTGTGATGGTTCAAGCAGTTCATCATACTTGGGATGAAACCACATATCTACAAAATCTCTAAAGCTCCTAATTTGAACAGCTTCTGAGCGAAACTTCTCGTCCAAATTACATTCAGAATTTGTAAGTAAAGTAGCTCCCATTTCCTCTCAATAAAACACGCATGGGTGCCTCAGCGTGTCAAACTTTCCACGGAAAAGAGACACATCACATCACATGCTCAACTGACAAATTAAGCTTGTGGTGAATACTACTGGGGTAATGTGTAAGTACCTTATTAAAGCATCATGTATAGCATTGAATATTACTTTTAATGAAGCTCTCAGCCTCTGAGTAAGTAAGCAGAGTATAGACTTTGATGTGCATATCTAAACTTCAAACTTAGGGCAAGAAGTGACACTTGTTTTGCGGTTATATGTTGGTTTGGTTGGGTCGGCTGTAGATTGAGAGTCGGTTAGCGTGAATCTCATTAGATTCCATTTGATTTCATTTGGGATGATTGAATCGGCATTAAATGATGCGAGGATGGATGGATAAATGGTTGTTGAAAAGCCACAGAGAGACGAGAAAAAGTAAAGGGAAGGAAGAGTGTTATGCATATATAAAGTGTTCAGTAGAGCTAAAAGGGGATTTTTGTTGCTTTAGTATATAATAAGGAGCTGTTTGAAAAAGTGTATGAATTCCAGCTGAGATAAGTGAGATGCCCTCTAAACTCTCTACAAAAATGTTCACACGTAACATGACAGCTTGTGGTAAAATGCGAACACTTGAGTTAAACGAGGGACGCACTTAACAAATACAAAAAGAGAGAGAGAGAGAGATATCTAGTTAACTCACTCAGAAAGTGTTGATTATTCATGCTTCGCTCTCTTGTTGCTTTTTTAAGGATGAATGAACATTTAACACTGTGGCGTACTACTATCCGCGTTAGAAATTATATATTGTAGTTCCATATTTTTTCTCTGCTTTTTCTGATTACTTTTTTTTGGCTCTTCTCTTTTTTGCCGGCAGTAAAAGCAACTTTGAAAATGTTTCTCATCCAGATGAATGTAATTTTGAGCTACTACTACTAACTATCTATGCAAGTTCACGCAGTGAAAAATAATACGGTGATGTCGATGTGATGTTGGATCTTGTACTCACTCAAAATTCTATTCAAAGGAAAGCTTGTTGGGCTAATTCAGTATTAATTGGCAACAATCTTGTATCTGTCCAAATGAGAGTGTCGGACAGGGTGAAACAGCAACAGAAATCTCCACTCTTTCAGAAAGTAGTTAGTTGGTCAGAGCCACAAAAAAAACCAGAGGGTATTAGCCATAAGAATGCAAAAATAAGTAATAAAATGTTGATGCATTATCTCTGTTTTCATCTACTTACATTATATGAGCAGCAGTTGACGGATGGAAGCACCCTCTTCCATTCCATATAGGAATATGGGTATATAGCGAAAGCTTAACTCAAAAGTAGTTTGTTTAGTTAATTATTAGACAACACCATTGGCTGACATGGTATTATTTTATGCACTACGAAAAAATCATCGTGATTGAGCTCATCATTAAGATGGTCGAGGCTAGGGCAAGTCAGAGAGGAAAGAGTGTAAATTTAAGGCATGTAAATTACAAGTTTGCATATATAAGATTAAGATACATATTTTTGTGCAAGTGCAATGTATATATCCAGTCTTTTTGAAACCTCTTTTACACATTACAATTACAGTGCAATACAACAAGATATACAGATATACTTACAACCTGGCAGCCTAAATACTTGATATATCTTTATCATAAAAGTATGTAGGCATGTGTTTTGTTTGCTAAAAGTCAAACTGAGTGAGTGTTTTGTGAAAGCGCTAGATATGTATCGTTTCTGATGGTGTTAAAAAGTTCTTCCTCTATCCCTTTTAGCCATGCCAGACCAGGTAGCTCTCTTCGCTCGATTGTTCATTAAACACAACTCTTGCCAACCATCATCATATTTTTCTCGTTGCATTTGCGTGACATCACAATTTTGTGGTGTAAGCTGGGTAGCAACATCTTAATTGGCTGCTTTTTTCGCTAATACTATGGCTTATATACAAGTTTAATGCTTGAAATGACTTTTAGTGGAGGCAGTCATTACATTGCAATTTTATTGAGTAACAGTGAGCAACACACAGCATAACACTATAACACTATATACTACACCTTCCTTTGGCACTGGCTTGGCTTCTAGCACCAGATGCGATGCAATGTAGAGTGGCAACGGCAATATATATGTATACAGTCTGAAAGTTAAGCCATCAAATATCATACAAACAATAATTGTTTTTGTTTTAAAAAATCTCTTTTTTATGTTGCTCCTGCTACTGATTGTTGGAGAGGCTTATCTACACATAAATTTTATTTGTATCATCATCATCATCATCACCACCAGTTCTGACACTAGTCCTTTCTATTGTTACAAGCAATAATAATCGTGGATAATATTATAATGAGGAGAACAACCGGAATTCATGATGTGATTTGCGATACCTTTTGAAAGATAAACATGTTCATACACCAGGATTATTTGGATTAGTTCCATGGCGGACATTGAGCCAACGTCATGTGCATTCAGCAAACAAAAACTAGTAAAAGACGGTTGTCAGAAGGAAAATGCTTTTCTTGTTAGTTTCTTGTTAGAAAAAGCATTAGAGCTTCAGTTTTTAGGGTGAGGTGAGGGAGGGGTGTGTGTGTCACACAAAAAAAGTTCAGAAAGGTTTCCAATTTTTATTGCACCACATTATCTCGAGTTGCAATTACAATTGGTACGAAAAACTAGTGAAAAAGAGCCAAAAGGTGGATGTAGCTTGTGTATACCTAAGCATAACGAACCATATATATTTTCAGTCAAAGAGCAACAGCCAAAAAAAATATTGACACAGGGCAATAAAACACGATGCATTTTGATTTTGTGATTTTGAGTGAAACCGTTTAGGTGCTTGAACCTCTTGAAATGAGTCCAATCTTATGCATAATATATATAACCAACGCCAAATAATGCACTATATATATGAGCCTACACTATATGAATGCTAAGCAGATAAATGCACAGTATGAGGTGTAAAAGCAAATAAGGCTTCATCATAAGAAGCTTCTTTATTTGATGAGAAAGCTGTTAATTTAAAAACTTTTTTTTCTCATTTAAGTCAAACCGATCAACACTCTAATGCTACTTGTTGGTCTCAATCTCAATTTGTTGAGGAGGTATATAGCTATAGTCTTCAAAGGAAACTTGCAGTTTCACACCGGTAGCTCCATTCCATCCATGATATGGAACAGAGTTGAGCTGATGAGTTAAAAGGTGTGAGAGGAAAGGAAAAAAATAGCACAAGCAGAGTACCGCATCAACATGCATACTTGTAATGATGTTGTTAAGGAGGTACCAACGAGAGAGAGGAGGAAAATCCGTTTTACTTCTTTAGTTCTTGTTCCCCAGGGGGTACTTCTCTCGGCACATTGTAAACTATATATAATACCTCTCTAATACAAGAGGAACGTACGTAGTGAAGGAAGTACGACCTTTTATCATCATTATATTTTGGCTTATTTTCTTCAACTTGAATTGCTTCCACTAAACAATGCCTTCTTTCCCTTTTCAATAGAGCTCCTGTGTCCGCTTTTAGGTGGTGGTGGTGGTGGTAATAACCTCTTTGGTTGACCATCCGGGCAGAATGTTCCATGGTGGCTCATACTTCTTTATTCGAGGAAAAAGAGAGCTAGATAGTGACTAGTGACTCGCTCACACTTTGTCAGCTACATTTAGCTTGTCGTTTATCGAGCTCATCGGCTACCATCAACATCACAATCAACGTTGTACTACTATATCATAGACAAAAACCTGCATGATGCATGATACATAATGATATGGTGAAGAAGTTGTGTGAGATAGTGAGTGTAATATCCAGCATATACCGTGAGTGATTGGATTGGCTCGTCTGTGTGATGTATATATACTATACGTATTATTCACAAAACACAAGTCAAACGCAATATATGTAATGTTAAAGGAGGATGTGTTTAAGAAAAACGATGCATCATTGTAATTATTGTCTTCAGGTATGGAGCTGAGTTTTGTTATTCTTGAAGAATGGGAAGAAAAAGAAAAGGTAGCATTTTTCGTATATACTTACTCAAGCCGAAGTCTACTGGCTTTGTGTTCAGGAGGTATAAAGGTAGAAGATGTTACATATTACAATGAAACAAACATTGAGGAAACGCCGAAGAAGACTGATGAAGAGGTGATACAGAGGAATTTGAGTTTTTATGGATTTTTCTCTGTGTATGTAGACGATCTTGACTTATTGCTTGTTTTGTTAACATGTGGATAACACGCAAGAGAATGTCGCTTTGCGCTCTCTCAGAAAAGAGAGAGATGAGATGACGAAGAAGTGTGAAGCGGATTGAAGAAGGACGGGGAAATAGGTTGGATGTTTTTGCTTGGCCTTCGTTGCGAAGCGAAATGATTAGAGTTGTTACCTTTTCTCACAAAATTGTAGGATCCAGATATTTGTCTTGTTGTTGTTAAATGGATGTAGTGTAGAAGAATATGGCATAATATTATTAAGCCAAGTTGGCTTGTTTGAGGTTTGAACTGATACTACATTTATACTACAGCGGATTTTAAAGCAGAATGACGAGAAGAAAAATTCTTCTTTTGAATGAAAGGGAAAATGTCGATATCTTCCTGTGAAATGGAACCTCGCATTCGTTCTTCCGCTTAGTATAGTATAAGCTATATAAACTATGTATTTTATTATAAATGACTTGGAATTTTCGGTACTTGTTAGATTTTCGGAAGCAATATTTTGTATTAGAAAAAAATGTACATTCTATTCCGTTGAGAGAGAAGCTCATCTCCAATTTTTTTAAATGTCAATTAACCCACTTCACTTGTGAGATAACTAACATAGGCTTGTTTATCAACATCAGCATCAAGCATCATATCTTTGTTTTCAGCAGTCATGTTCCGTGTCATGTACATAGGATACAGCACATATATAGGAGCGCGGAGCAAAGTTTGTTTTCTTCCGTTGTGTCAATATACAAGGGAGAGTACACAAGGAGGAGTAACTCATGTCCTCGTCCCCATCTCACAAGCATCTTAAACTTTTTGACACGTCGACACACCAGCCGACGTTCCCTCTAGTTTGTAAAATTTGAGAACGTGATTAGAGCACGGGAACAAGCCTTAATTTCTTCCATGTGATGAGTGCGAAAATGAGGAATTTGAGAGATTTTTTCGAGACGAGTTGTGAATGAGAAACTAAAATTGGAGTTGGAGTATGTATATATAGTTGCCTTCAGTGTTGTCACATCATTTTACTGCTTTCATCCTGACATTTGAAAGAATTCTTGAATAATGGTTGCCAAAAGAATCCACTCCACTTTCTTCATTATTAGTGACTTTAACATATTACTAAGGTTTGTTTTACATTGTCACATTTCTCTCTCTCTTTTTCTCTTCACTGAGGCTAGCGGCATGGCATTTAATGAGACTGTAGAGGGTACTCCTACCTTCAAACTCAAACCTTCCTCTTTATGAAGCTTCATTAGGCATGCATGCACCAGATTGCAAGAAATTCAAGTCAGGATTGGGGCAGACCTCATCTTTTTTATGAAATTGAAGCTAGCTCAGAAAAACTATAGAACCTTAGCTCAAAACACAAGGTATATATAAGGTATTATTAGTGAGTCCAGCAAACATTAACGATGATGCTAGTTAAGTCGAGAGAAAAATGCTTTTGGCAATGGCTCATAACAAACATCATGCAATATGATCATGATATTTAGTGTGCGTTACTGTATCATATATAAGTACACATATTACAGCTTTATAGGTGTATCAAGAACACCGATGATTTTTAGCTTGTGATTTTTTCTAGTCGAAAGGAGATACTGTATAAGACTATATATTTACGATGTCATTAAGTTCTCCAGTATCTGCATCATTTCAGAGAATCACTAAAGGCAGATCTTCTGACAAGTAAAACGGACGGTTTTGATGTGATGAAGCCTTTTTGTAATATGAGGTTTTCACCAAGCGTCCAAATTTCAAATTTCACTCGCCTAGTTAGCCTTTGGTGGTGGTGTGGTTGTTATTAATGTAGCGAGAACTTTTTTTTGAAAGGATGGGAATTGAGAAGGTGAAGATTTTTATATTTTCAGTTATCATCAAACATGAACACTCTTAAATGGACTCTTATAACAGCGAACGGTCTCTGAGATTGTGACCTTAAAAAGTCCACACGGATCCAAAGAGAAGTCAGTGATGCATTTAAAGTGTATATCATTATTCCAGCTTATCTTTCAAAGGAATGCATGCACGCACCTCGATTTATATCTCTATAGCTTCGTCTTCTTTATGGCTTCGGGACAAATAATATATATATATTTGAGCCCCTGGAGTGAGTGATAAGGCTTGATTGAATGATGAAACCTTTCGGAGCAATTATGCATTTTTAACCACAAGATCGTGTTGATGGCTCAATAGAACAGTAATTATAGAAAGAACAGTTATTTATGAAGCCCCCTTTCTATCCCTATTAATTTCAGCCAAACACAATAACAACATGGATAAAAATATTCATATGATGATAAAATATACAAAGTGAAATGGAGAAATGATTCTCATTGACAGTTGAATGTCTTTATAATGATCACATGTTCATTTGGCAGTTGCCTGATTTAATCATATCAAAAAAGAAATCTTGATAAAAAGCTACTGTATCAGGACAAGTAGACATTACACAAACATCAAGTTAGCTTAGCCATATAGAATGAAAGCATAATAATTTTCGTGACATGCTTCAGGCATTCAACCTGTAAAGAGATTTTTTTCTCTTTGGGTTTTAACAAAGACTTTTAATCTAAGGGTTTTTGATTACTAGCACCTAATAATTTCATAGATCAACATCTTATTCACGATGGGAAAATAATCACCCTATCCTCTGCCTTTTTGGTTTAAGCATCTTGCTTAAATTGCTATGAATCATATTTCATTTCATATCAACATCATCATCGTCATCATCATGCATCCCTGAGCCGAAAAAAGGAACAAAAAAGATATTTCCCATGATCTAAAATGTAGTACCTGCCAAGTGTGCTCGAAACTGGAGATACATATATAAATATATGCTTAATATTTTTTTAAATAGGCATTTTTATTGCTTCTTCCCCCAATATTTACACTTCATGTCAAATTCGATCCGACTTTATTGATGAGAATATAAAAGGAAAGGAAAAAAATACCTTCATGTTGCGTTTTTCTAAATATGCACTTTAAGTGGGTAATCATAATAAAGAAGAAAAGTTCCCCTTTTCAAGGAAATCAAAATCCCCCAATAGTCTAAATAGCCATTTTTAATGCGGTGTGGTGAGTACAAACTAAGGGGTAGGTTGAATAGGTTTTAGTTTTGGATCTGGAGAGACGAGGAAGAGGACGATGAAAGCTGATATTCGGTCTGCTGAGTCTTATTATCGTCATCACATCATCATCATCATCTTCCTCATTACTAGCATCATTGTGCACAATATTGTTTAGTTGCTCAACGAAAAGAGAGAAACACGATGTGTGTTATGTTAGTTGCACCTGATTGTGCTCTTTTTCTTATCCTCATATTATACTTATCCGTGTGTGCTTATGTTCCAAGAATGTTTTGGGAACGAAGAGGAAATAAAACGAGGCTCTGTAATTTAAGTTCAAACTAAGAAAATAAGCCAGTCATTTTGAGAAAAAGAGAAAATGTTTAAAGACTTTAAAACTCACAATGAATACGAAAGAATAAAAATAGCTTTAAAGAAAGAAACAAATAGTATAGAGTCGTCATTTTTTAATGTTTTTCATTATTTAATAGAAGGATCAAACCCAGAGAAAGACTCCTGTCTCCTGAGCTTGTATACTTATTATTAAGAAGGTTCTATTTCCAATTTCTTATATAAATGATCTAAGAGCTACTTTCGTTATCTAACTATATATGGATGTAATTCAGTCTCCAAAAGAAAACACGATGATGTTGTAACTTAAAATCCAATCATGCAGCCATACGGCAGTTAAAAGATGACGATAAGGCAGGCCAATTAAAGACTTAAACTCACAATGAATACGAAAGAATAAAAATAGCTTTAAAGAAAGAAACAAATAGTATAGAGTCGTCATTTTTTAATGTTTTTCATTATTTAATAGAAGGATCAAGCACAGAGAAAGACTCCTGTCTCCTGAGCTTGTATACTTATTATTAAGAAGTTTCTATTTTCAACTTCTTATATAAATGATCTAAGAGCTACTTTCGTTATCTAACTATATATATGGATGTAATTCAGTCTCCAAAAGAAAACACGATGATGTTGTAACTTAAAATCCAATCATGCAGCCATACGGCAGTTAAAAGACGACGATAAGGCAGGCCAAAGGGAAAGAAAATATAATGAAGATACATGGTAGATGAAAGCTGAAAAACGAAACAATGAGCACAGCATCTGAAGAAAAAAAGTTAACAAGGTAATCTTATACTATCATATGTACCAAACCCAAAATAAGTTTTTCTGCTTCTTGGTTATGGTTACTTTACAACACACCACCAAGTATCAATATCACACTAAATTGTGTTACTTCAACACAGCAGCCGATGCTCATCGTCAGTTGATTAGAGGTAGCGTAAGGGAAAAGGAAGGTAAGGTACAAGAAAAGTAGTAAAAGGTTCGGTAGTTATATAAGGAACGGTCACTAGATGAGATGAATCCAAGTGCTCACACACATCTTAGAGATTTATTCTAACTTTCTTACGAAATAAAATGGATATAGAAAGGTATACTTATTCGTAACGTCTTAATAAACGTGTTTATATGACTTCATCCTTATAGAAAAAGTGATCCTTGCTTTTATATAGTTATCCAGGATTTCCAAGTCATGAATACAACACGTATATTATTCTGGCTACAATCTAGGATACAGTTTTTATACAACCATATTGTGTTGTAAGCTGTTATTTTTCAAACTATAAACTTGTATTCTGTATTGCTCTATTTAAACAAGTCAAGAAAAGATGTGTATATAAAAGTACAGCATGGTACAGCACAAGGGCTGAACTTTAGGATAATAAAAGAAGCCTGAAGGAAATTCTCCGGG
>JAANSM010001729.1:0-17323 GCA_036850725.1 Orchesella villosa
GAAGACAGTGAGATTTTGGATAAGAATCATTGCGGACGACAAAAAGATGTACGTTTAAATGTGAAGGACTTGGGCTCGTACATTAGATTACAAGGCGGTCTCCTCATCATTATCAACATCCATCCTTCTTCCTGGTGAAAACAAACGATTCCTACAAGATCGAGTGGTGCAATAGGAGCACATATGCCGTATTACAAAAACTGCTAGTGCTGGACTGGTCTGAAGATAGCCCGGAAACTGAAAAGGAGAGAAAACTAGAAACAGTTGGAGGAGTAGTTAGAAGGAGAATAGGATTCATGTAGGATGCTTTCACTTGTTTTTCTAGTAGTTTGCTGATAGACTGAGTGAAAGTAAGTATAAGAGGTCTCTCGGTGAACAAGAAAAAACACCAAATGAAACCAACACACAAGAACAAACAGACACACATATGTGCAAAGCATACATATACAAAAAGATATCCACTTCTGGGCGGCTGATAAACTAGTGAATGTTTATATGTGCTCCAGAATTGGAGTGGGATACGTAAGTACTAGTATATAGCATGCCGCTTGTTGGAGAATTGGTGAATGGTAACCTTTTCCTTCCTTCCTTTCATTTCTTCTGCTTGTACCAGCGATAGCGCTCCAGTTGAGTATAATACAAGCTGTGAAACCCACATAGGAGCCACTTGGGAAGTTATCTTGGAGGAGAACGGTAGGAGCAGTGTGCAGGGATTGCATTTCCAAGCGATGTATAATACCAGCGGCCCTCTCATCTCACTCCATTCTCTTCGTGCCGATTGTGCTGTGTTGGTGGTGTGTGTTGTTGCAACCAAACAGCATAATAAATATACATATAAAACAGAAGGGAAATTCGCAGTCGTCTCGCCTCTTGGTATACATTATCCCAAAAATATTTGGCCGACTACTGAAAATTACATACATTCTCTCCCCATCCCATACATTACACAAGCTTATGCCTTAAATTTTCTCTAGTTTTCCCTCTGAGAACCTCAGCAAGCCATTCAGTCACTTATTCAGTCAGTCACTAGTCAAGTCAGTCATTCGGCTTGGGAGAGCAAAGAAAGAGTAAAGAGTTGCTTTGCTGCATTTAAACTACGTGGAGAGAGGAATGCCTAGGCTGACTACTTAACCAGCTGAATGAGTACAGTTGAGAAATAGCTGCAAAGCTACAAATGATATTCTTTTGAATATCTCAAGAAAAAGATTCTCTCTTTTTCATTCAACAAGGGAACAAGGTTCTATCTCGTGCTTTGTGTGTGTCTTGTGTGTGCATGTGTTTTGTTGATATTTTTACTAGCATTTTGTACCTATCTGTTTCTTTGATACTTCTCTCACTCCTTTTTTTCTTCAAGACTTCTTTTCGACTGACAATCCCCATTCTTCTTCTGCTCCTACACAGTAGTTTAATAAGTCAGTTTCTTTCTTCCATTCTTCCTCTCCATCCCTACCGCGTGTCATATCAAAAGGTGGAGTATCTTGGTCAGATTATACTTACTTGAGTTCTTAAGATCAGAAGCATCGAGTAGCTTCAACTCCAAACGCAGAGTCTCCTTATTGCATTATAAAGAGAAAAGGAATTGCAACAAAAAAGAGAGAAAAGTGAGCAACAAAAAACACGTCAGGCAAAGGCAGGAGATGTAGACAGGAGAAAAACGTAGGAGTCATATTCGTGTTCCGCTCTTTTTATTCCTGTTATCATGATAGCAGGAGAGCTGTTACTCCTATAACTAGCAGCTCTTACAGCTGCCACTGCTGCTGACAAGCTTGTAACAAGAAGAAGAGAAAAAAGTAGTATCAGTCGTACATGATTCCACTAAGAAGGCACTAATCTTTTCAAATTGGCTCACTGCCCTTTTGTTACTTGTTCACAAGTGTAAGCCTTTTTTGCCCCAACTTTGGGGTTCTCTCTGCATTTTTCTGACGAAGTGAAATATATACCAAGTCGTAACTTCTTAGGAACATTATAGTCCAATTTCCCGTTACGTTTCCTTTATTTTTCTTGTTTATGGCCATCACATCATAACGCATTTAGTTTAGCTCTGGAAGTAAATTAGCAGTCGTGAGACCTGACGTCTATTCTGGTTTTTAAAGGTTTCGCTTTGTGTACTTAATGGAAGGAGAGATCCTGTCCCATCGTGGGTCTCCAATCGCTCTTTCATTAACTAAATTGCCTCAAAGCAATCAGAAATAAAGCTTGAAGGAATTACCATCAAAGAAGGGGAAAAAAAGTCAAAAGTGAAGTTTCGTGTTTGTTGTACCCTGATGGTTTCCAGACTCCTGCTGTCCACCAGAATTTCATCAAAGTATTTAGCTCTCAATCTCAGAGTTCAAGCTAAACCAAAGCGAGAGATATAGAGTCAGTGGGTTAGTGAAAATCTTGCTAAGAAAATCTGTCTTTTACTACTGTTCAACACCCTCTTCAAAACATATGGCCAAGATTATTGCCTCCGGCTTCTAATGCGAAATGTTAGTTTCTCACAAAGTACATTATATACTTATATAACTGCTGCTGTGCCGTACTGCAACACAAAGAGCGCTATATACTGCTGTCGTGGCCCTCACTGTGATTTGTGATTGAAAGCTATGGATTACCCAACTTCTTGTCTCTTTTCTTCCAACAAAAGGAGCAATCTCAATATGTTACGTATGTCAGTGACTTATGGACTGCCAGTGTAATGTCCTCCATTGAAATATCCTCACCAAAAAGTTAGCATTGAGTCGTTAGAGCTGTACCAAACAATTTGCCAAGAGACTTAAATCATTACACATTGGAAAAAAAGTTTCACAAAGGATGGAAGAACTGGTGGGGAGGAGAAGGCTAGAAAACGAAATCTTTTTTTAGTTTTCTTGGATTTTAGATGAAAGGCCCCGATTTCTTCATCGCGATTCGAATAAATTGTGACAGAGGCAATTTTTGCAATAAAGAAAGGCAGAGGTGAAATGTTGCTCATTATAAAAGTGAATTGGCAAAAGTAGTAATTTTTTACGCCTCGTTAGAAATTTAGCAACCAAACAGAATCCCCATATAATAATGTACTCTCATAAGTTGACTTGTGCATTTGCAACATTTGGACGTGAGTGTCCTCTCTCTCCCCCTTTGTGTACATGACCACGACCCCTATAAGACGGATAGGCCAAGTATGTACACGCTTGCACTTTGGTAAAATGAACACATAAATTTTTGGACAGCTATTATTAATATTATTATACTTTCTCTCATTGAAGTTGCAGCCAAAAGCCGACATAATGACACAAATGTGTGTTTATAGTAAAAAAAGGCTGGCGGTTGTGCAAGTGGCTTCAGTGAAAGTGAACAAGCAGCAGCCGTGCCCATATTATGAAGTTAGCTAGTGGGAACTGCTTCGAACTTGCTCATGTGTTGCCTTGAGCAAAAAGTAGTTTTTATGCCTTGCCTTCCACTTTCGCTACACTTTCCATCTTCTCCTTGTCCTTGCTTCTTGTCACCACTTACAGAGTTCGACTGTGTGAGTTAAGTAGTACCTTCACACAGCGATATTGTTGTATATACAACCACAAGCTGGAAAGGGAAGTGTGCACAGTACACACTACACACACCACCACAAGGCGAAAATTGAATTAGAACATTGAAAACTTTGTGACCATTAATCCACTACAGTGGTCCCATTATAATATTGAATAGTCGAGTGATAGTAGCTGTTGTAGTCAGCAAAACTAATTTCTCCAACAGTTGTACTTAAATTGTATATATTGTGTATATATAGAGTACAGAAAAGCACCATGCTTTTTCGCGTAGTCAGATGGCTAAAGCTCGGACAATAAAACTGTGAATTTCAAGCCGGATTGTTGGAGAAGTAGTTGTGTGGGATGTGAAGAGGTAGTTAATATCTTGCATTACAATCAGCACCAGGTTCATTTTCTTACTAGTTCACTTTTCCCACCGAGATGAAAACAAGTCATGCAATGATTCGTGAAAGAAGTAGGAGAAAAAGACAAGTGTTTAACTAGCTCAACACTTGAGAAATGAAGTAGGATATAAACGCAAGAGTTTTCATCCTCGTTTGCAATTCTTGGTAGTTGAAAACTCTCAGCATAAACGTCCAAAGTTGGCGTGCTTGTGCTCTGCATGTAGAGCTATACGGTATGTTATTGAAGTAGGATTATGATATGATCATTACTGTTCTTTAGCCCCATTTTGGTAATATCCATCATGTCATTATTACCTTCGTGAGTAAGCCTCGTTCTTGTCATAATGATTATCATTGTCAACCACGCATCATTTTCAGGCTCGTTTGTCATATTGCTACATATACCGCTACCGGCTAGATTGTAGACGATTGAACAAATTATATTCTACTATCATATGTGTACATAACATGTATTAGTACGTACATTTACGTACACGTACGCACATTGTTAGTTAGTACGTACAAGAACTCAAATGTTGTCCTAAAACTCTTGAAAATTTTTATTAAAATAATCTCATCTTACACTTCACCACAGCTTCCTAGATACTTAATAGCAAACTATGTATAAGCTGTTGTTTCAAGTATTTCATAAATCGTTACGAGGAAATGCACCTTAGTGGGTGCTGGAGGACGAGGTTTTGTGCGAAGATTAAATTGAAACTATGTTGAATACAATAATAATTATGTAACGAAACAATCTTTAGATATTGGAGAACTTAATCCTACCACAACAAAATAACGATTTACAGAAATATATCGTATTTCAACGTCACTTCAAATATAATAATATGTCAAATTATTTATTCAAGTAAATAGGTGAATTCCAACTGGTTTATATAGTGGAGTAACATTTAGCAGCTAGGCACAGAAAAAGAGTATTTGGTGTCCTGATTTGCAGTTCCGCAGTACTAAAATCACATTTTATAACACTAACACTGGCCAAAATATGCACTGGTATTCGCATTTGAAATGGTAAAATGTTGTTTTACAATTTACCAATAAACTTCATTATTAAGCTATTTGATTGGAAGATTACAGAATGTACAAGGAAAACAGCAGCAACGGCATGTTTAGTTTAGGAGTGCAAATATCACGTCAAAAGATAACCATAGCTTGTATACCAATATTATTCAACATTTAACAATACGCAATTGCTAAAACGCGAGGTATTTTGGGAATCGTGACTTTAGGGCTCCTTCAGGCACGCCCCAGCATTAGTCCTCAATAATACGGCATCTCACAATCATTCAGTTGTCAGTAGCTATACATAGAAAGACGATTTTTGAAATGGAATAGCGCATGAAAATAGGCTCCGACCTCGACTTTAAGTGATACTCAAAACTGCGGAATGTCTTTTACAAGGTTTCACCATGAACAAATTCTTTACAATTTCGTTAACACAAGTTTCTTTGATGACCCCCAGTTTCTTTGAATTCCAAACCCTAGTTCCTTAAGTGTTCTAACATAACATGAAACATCGTAGTTGGTTTTTTTTAAAAGCACACGTAGTAATTCTTACCATATATATACTGTTTACATGCGGGATCATTTTAAGAGCTTGATAATATCCCCCAAGTTTTGGTTCAACAGCTTCGTTACGAGTTGGTCATCATTTCGATGATGACTTTTATGCGCAGAGATTTGCCCCCATCCCTCATGTACCCTAATTGATAACGACCTCTTATATCTAGGCTCATCATCTCACGTTCTGGATCCGGAACGAGAGAGAGGCTGTTGAGATTTTCCTGGAACTCTTGCCTCTCAACGTAAAAAGGAAAGCATGCATGCACATCTTCAATACAGGACAAGCAAACTGACTCACTCTAATCTCGTTATAGTGTTCGTTAGTGTTAGTTTCAGTGCAGTGCAGCGCAACTGATGTAACCATCTATCCATTTTCTAGTTTTAAGTGCCACACCGAACACAAAAAGAAGAAAACGCCATTGTTCCTCTAATATTGAAAAAGAACTATCCGCATTTAAAGAGATATTATAATGGCAATGTACTACTATGCCCGGAAACTTCAAAAGGGTGCTTCATCCTCCTCTAGCTCATCCCGCTACAGTAAGGTGAGCAAACTATCAACTATCGCCCTTTTTTCAACCTATTATTATCTTTCTATATTTTCTCTATAACATGTATATGGAGTAGTTGTTCAATCTGCATAGTAATTATAGAGTTGTGATATGCCCGTTTTTATGCGATCGCGTAATAAAAGAAGCGCAAATTACTTTATGGATTAATTTGCGGTGTTACACCAGTATTCAAGTACCGTATTGAACTTTGATAATTGAATGGCTTCACATCAGCTCAAGTGAAACGATTTTGGTGATGCGATGATAAAAAGATGAAAGTGGAGAAAGGGAACAGAGGACGACCAAGTGCGTGAGAGACGGTTTACACATTGGAAACCGCAACTAACGGGGAGTTTTTACCCGCTCTTCCTAAAGATGCACGTTCACTTTCTCTCTCTCTCTCTCTCTCTCTCTCTCTCTCTCTCTCTCTCTCTCTCTGCTACCAGATTCAGAATACCAAAAGCCGGCTGGCTCATAGCATTCCGTGTTTTTCTCTGATCAGGAAGCGACAAAAAGCCAAGGGAAAAGCTGTTTTCGTGTTATACATGAGCGAGTTTCTATATTATTTTATATATATATCTATCCCACTTTGCTTTCCCTGATTATAATATTATGAGATGTAGAAATTTTTACAGAACTTTTCACTTTCTCACAGTCGATTCTATATGAAGCATTACGTGTGTGAAACTGCTTGGTACAATGAATATTATGTGGAAATGGTTCCACATGTTGGAGAGAGATCAAGCTGAGCTAAGAGCTACGTCATATGGCCCATCATTATGCAACTTGTTCCTCTTATATCCAATATTCTACACACATAGTTGAAAGTTGGTTGGGTGGATGTGGAATGTGGATGCAGTGCAGACAGATAGGAAATTAGATTCTTGACAAGGGTACGAACCGATGCACGTTGCTTTTAGTTGCAGTAGTAGTAATAGGAGTAGAGTCGTTGGAGTCCTCGTTCAGAAAATAACAGTATTGAGGAGGAAAAAGCATTACATTATGCTAACTGGAAGACAAACAAGCTTGTCATGGACATTCATGAATTTCATTCTGATGACTACGAGCAGAGAATGTGATCACGATCCTAATCATTACGATTGTGATGCTTGTCTGACAAAAACAAAGTTTTTGGGAAACAAGCATGTTTAGTCATTCAATCATTCATAAAATGTTGTTATATGATGTAAAAGGATTTCCTATTGTTTCCTTCCCTTTTAACTATTCCCACATAAACAACATTAGCAGTTTTACTCTAAGATAATATATATCTAATTTGCTATATAATTTTAGCAAAAGATAGAAAACCGGGTTGAATTCTTTACACGGTTGTTATTTTTGCCCTGAGACGTTGGGTAATATCACATCTCGTGGATTTTTTCTGATAGGGCAGACCATCCATCCAACTTCCTTTTTAGTTGTTTCAAGACTTTCATTTCTCCTTTACTCTCTTTACGCACAGACGGCTTTCCTTTTCCCTTTTACTTCTACTAGCTTGCTTAATCTTTCCAAGAGTTGTGTAAAAGTAGTTGGTTCTTCTTCGCCTGAGACATTTTCTTGCCTCTGTCATCCATCTAAATTAAACTGGGATGGGCCAAAAAAAGTGGAATGGCTATATATCAGGAGTGTTTCTCGTGTGTCCCCTATAAATATACATCGTTTTGTCGTCAGCATGATTTACTTTGCTTCAACCAACGACAACGACGGGTATAACTTTGCTATTGGCAAAAATGACGTAGCTTTGCAAAGAACATAAAATTATGTGTGCGCACACAATCATAGGCCAAAATGGAATGGGGGCAGCTCAGAAATATAAAATGTAGTAAAAGAAGATTCTCCAGGAATTCAATGTATTTTTCTAATGACAGCAACCAGCGGCTGTTGCCTGCTGTTGCTTTCACTAATTCCACCGTTGCTTACACTTCACGAACTCCCTTATTTTGCATTGAGAGAAAGTAGTAGAACATGGAAGAAGAATAAATTAAAGCTTGAATAAGAAGAAGCCGAAGGAGGAAACATCCTTATATATAGGTTGCTGGATTGTGCCATTCAAAAACATCAAGGGAAAGTACATGGGATGAATATTACTCTTCTGTACCCTGTAGTGATTCTTGAAAAGCATGTTTCACGAGTACACATTGATGTTCTGCTGTGGTACACCCTTTACAGTTGCTTTCTCTCTCTCCAACCAACTGCTGACGGTTTTCATGGCTGACGATGTCGTAGAAACTTTAAAGAGATTACTTTGTCATAATAATAATAATAATGGGTGATAGTAATACTAATAATGTGAATGAGGGAAACTTGATCCCGTACATTGTTATTGCGGAACATCTAACAATAACCAAAGCAAGGCACTCGGAAACTCCATCCCCAGACAAAAGCTACATTTACACATGCCCAATCCACAAGGTTGTTAGAAGAGAAGAGAAGTCTTCAGTTTCACCACGTCGGATACATATTGAGCTTCATAGAAGAACAGAACGTAATATGTGTAGGCAACCGAACCTAGATGATTCTTGCAGCTAAGCTGCACAAAAAGATTCTTTGAAGTTTGCCATAGGATATGGCACACTTATTCTCCACTGCAAATAAGGGAAACAAGGCATGTATTCTTCTACTTTCTACACCACATAATATTTGTGTTTTAGGCACGGAAAATAACAAAATAATGGTCATGAATACATACATGTTGTTGTGTCTAGGTGTGTGTGAGCGTACACTACCCCTTGGATGAATAACCACTTTTCAAATCTTCTCTTCCATATCATCCCACTATTTACCCATGAGCATTTCACACAAAAACGAACCAGTTTACAAGATATTTTTCGATGCAAAATGCGCTTTTCAGCCAGAGCACCGGATAATGTGAGGGAAAAGTAAATCATGCTAATGTATACACGGGAAATGTCTTAAGTGGACTAGATATTTCCTAAGAAAGCCAAAACGGATACGGTTGATGATGACTGAAGCAAGTAACAATGGAATACAGGATGCTTGTTACTACAAATGCATGCACACACCTACTACCTACTCCTTATTACTACCCACCATTCTTGATTCTACTCTGACTTTCCGCGTTTACCATCATTACTGAAAAGTGGTAGCCTTAACTTTACGGCCTTTTTCAAAGACTACTCTCACTCAGATATGATGGCCCGGCTTACAACCAATAACATATAGTACATAGATACAAATGAGAACAAGACTTTGCTGTTTTCACCAAGGGATTTTGCTGAACGAGAAGTTGTTTTAATGCATTTGATATTTGCGTGTAGGAATTAGACCATGCGGATGAAGGCTTTGTATAAAGCTGTCCTCGCTTCTGTGCATTTTTATGTACACTTGCAACTTTGAAAGTATATATGCCCATAAATGTATACTATAATACGATATATTGTATAATATGTGCTCAGTATCCATACCTAAAACATACATTTCGTTTCCCAACACATGTACTTCCTTACACACACATGAAGCACACAAGTTGTCTTCCTGCAGCGAACTGGAAAAACGGGAGTTGAACGTACCAAAAACCATGTTAGCATGAAGTACTTGCAAAATATAATAATAATATTCACTTAACAAAATGAGAATCAAAAACGCCAGAAGGCCTGTTATATAAAAGGCGAAACAATTATAATAAGTACATGATATAGGTATATATACTATGGCTTAATTCCATTTTCTCTGAAGGGAAGGGAAGCATGACTTCCTAGCTATTCGATTATTACTGCTGTAGAATCCCAGCCCATAAACACTATTTGAAACGGAAGAAAACACATGAATGAATTGAAATAGAAGAATTTCCGACGCACATATATAACGACTGTAGTTGGTTGAATCTTTGAATATTTTGAGTACACTAGTGTATACCAAGTCAACCAGCAATAGTATGTTTACATACAGAATCATCTCCGTGACATAAAGAGGTTCTTATTCCTCCCAGAACAAAAAAGTAGTCACATTAGGCTGATTGTGTGTGTGTGAGAGAGAAAAGGGGGATGAAGTGATATGAGGATAAAGTATGAAAATGTTAAAGGACGTAAGTGGAGAGGATTCTTTGTTTAAGCCATCCACAAACCGTCCCAAACGACTCATTTAATCCTGCCGAAAAGACTCATTAGATTCCTTTACCAGCTACAGTGGCTATTCAAAAGTGACATAAATAGGCCTATATATTAGTCCCTGGGAGACGTCAAGTAACCAAGTAATACGACCTCACCTATTGCTTCTGATGTTGCTTAACTTGGTGATCATTTTACTCCTTTCTTTTGGTTCAAAACACAGTTATATATATCTCAGCACAACATTTAGGTACATTTGGAACACGTTAGGGAGATTGGGGGAAAGGAGTCGAGGAATTTAGATCTGTGTAAGCAGTACTGTGACTACCACTGCTTTCTCTCTATTCCATTCCTTTTTCCTAGATGTTGTGTAAGCGGTTTTCCCTAAAAGTTTGCTGGATCTTTCCCTACAGTTTTCTCCCTTTTCCACACTATTCCTCAAGATATAAATACTTTCTCCATAAAGTAGTTGAGTGGTGAAAGCAATGTTTATAAGGACGTACGTGTTGTTTTACTCTAACTCTCTTCACTTATTTTCCTACGCAGTTATACAAACGCCTTCAACATTTTTACCGTTCGTTGAAGTAGAAACACATGAGAGTGAGAAGATCACTTTTTGGAACATGTGAGTAAAAAAGAGCCTACCGTAATTCAGAAATGGTTTTGTTGCAGTACGTAAAAACTATACTTCCAAAGAGATATATAATCTGCCTACACCTACTATTTTGATGTTTTGCTGTGAATCTGACAAAAACTAGGTTTTGCTTAGGACAGCACAATTTTAACAGCGTTGTGCATTCCATTCACCACGCTTTTAGTGAAGCGTTAAGCACTAGCAATTTAAAATTTCGTACTGTTGACTGTCTACTCGCCTCCTCTGCCTCCATTTCCTTTTCTATTCCTTTTGACATGTGCACTTCATAACCCGTTCTTTAAAGGAGTGAAGAGCAGTGAGCAGTGCATTGTGTGAAGGAGATGGATAAAGAGCAGGACGAGAAAGACAGCCAAGATTGAGAACAAGAATAATAAGAAAAGTTGTTGATAAATATAAAGGAACGGTGGAGCCAACTCTTATAAAACTTTATTTGATTCCCTTGTGCTTGTTCGTTACTCTTTAACTACTTCCTTTAAAAGAAGACTTGACATGTTGTAGGGAATACGAAGGAAGAGAGAGAGAGAGAGAGAGAAGCACTTCCTTAACTTGCATTTAGTGGTGTGGCAGCATCATTTATAATCCAGTGTGGACGATGATTAATTATTAAATTTGTAATAATCTTTTCGTAAGAACGCAGAACAAAAAAACAGCCAGTAGCATTTAATAAAGTATATAGGATGTTGTAAACAGCCTTTATGATATAAAACATCATTTTCCAGATGAAGAATCAGCTAAGTAGCGTAGGCAGATCTAATGCAAGCGCTAATATTATACTTAGATGTTATTACTATAATGAATATATATGTGGTCTTTGAGGGAGATATATTGTTTTAGTATTAAACTTGTAATGACGTTGTAGATTTAGACCATCCTGTGTCCTGCACTCGGATTAAATGGTAACAAAGAAGGGCATACAAAGAATATTAAAGCATTAATATTTGTGAAAAGGATACGAAATTGCAAAGTATGCGAACTTCCATGAGTTTTTAGAGCTTACTGAATAAGTTTATATCTAAAGTTTGTATATAACTTAGATTTCTATGGAACGCCCTAGGTGGATATAGAAGCCGCACTATGTATAATCTATAATGTATGGTATAGTGTTTACTCAGCAAATTTTCCGTTTGAAGTTTCTTGTTTTGAGAACATTAGTCGATCAAATGCCACTGCTTTGCTTTCGCTGATTACAAATTATTTTCCATTTCATGATTGCCTTTTTAGACCCCACCAACCGTAAACATAAATGGAGCCATACCGTGCTGCTCCTCACAAAGTAATGGACCAATCGGACTTCCACCACCTCCACCATGTGTGATGATGGGTGTCAATGGAGGATTGGTTACTGGAGGCAACTACCGCTTTCATCCTCAACATCAACAGAATCCACATCAACATCAAGCCCAGCACCCCCACCAACAACATCATCCACACCTTGCTCATCAACAACATCCTCCACATCATCCGTGTCGAGCTCACAATCCGCAGCAGCAACAACAACAACACCTTCAACAACGACATCATCACCTGCAAAATGGTCCCTGCTGTTGCGGCGGTGGAGGAGCTGTTGAGACGGTGAGTTGCGGCACCAACACACCAAGTGCAAATCGTCGTCCAGTAGAGCAAGAAATAGAATACGAGGACGATTATGATAATGACTCTGAGGAGCCTGTCTTATGTAAAGTTCACAACTCTCGGGAAAACACAGCATTTGGTGATAAAGAAAGAGCTTCAACTTCAACTACCACAGCTGCGAGGGGTTCTTCACGAGGAGGACTTGGATCTGCATCCTCGAGCCAAAGCTTTTACAACCTTTCTACAGAAGAAAACAAAGTAAGTTCTTTCATATTCCTTGTCTGCCAAAAGTTCAATAAAAAGAGTTAACTTTTCTTTTTTGAGGGAGTCCTTTCCCCTAATAGGATGTGAAATCTTATAATACCTAAGCCTAATATTCAATAACTTTTGAGACAGGGTTCATAAAAGTACACGTGTAGTTCCAAAAACAATTTTCAGGTTGTGGGAGAAATATATAAGGAGAGGAGATACATGACAAAATTGAAAGGAAAGTCGGAAGATAACTGAATAAAAGTGTGTAGCCAGTTTAGAGATATCAAAGAGTGCTTGCTAAATTTGAGTGAAAAGAAATGTCTCGACAAAGAAGCCTCGAGTTTACCGTCAGCGACGAGGTTCTTAGCACATTAGAGTAGAAAATTTTGTGGAACAATGTAATTTCAGCAGTCACTTATCTATATGAATGAGAACAAGGATATATAGAAGAGGAAGACCAAGCAGGGTTAATGGGAAGAAGTATGAATGCACACATTTAGGTAGCCTCTCCGTATATTTTGCAATTTCCATTCCATTTTCATTACACTTTGTATATATATCTGCTGACTGCTGTGTATTCAGTTTAATGTTGTATGCTTGTCTTTTCATCAGTCTTTATCTGTCTTGGGGATGATGATGAGCTTTTGTATCTTTAGTAAGGAGTGCGTGATACTAAGTGCACAGTTATTGCTGCACTTCTTTCATTTTCCTTAAAATGTCTTTTCTTTCGACTTATTTTCGGAGTGTTGGGCTGACTCTCTTGAACTAGGGACATGGTGATGATCACAGAGTGTGATGATGATGATGTTGTTGTATTCTATTCCTCTTCTTTCCTCACTGACAGGACTTGATTTTCAATGGACCTCATCTCATGTCTGGAACTTGGGAGGCTCTGGTGCAGCACTTACATTCCGACAGAAGCTCATTTCCCCGACCATGACTATATATTTGCATTTCTTCTCTCTGCTCGACTTTATGTCCAACCTCATGAACTCCTTGGAAGGATATTCCAAGAAGTTATTGACGTCTCGGGCTCAACAGAAAATTCTCCGAGGACTTCTCCTATACATACTCGTGCTTTAGTTGGTGGTCCTGGTGCTGCTGGTGGTGCTACAACTACAACCGCTTTTGGCCTAACAGATCTTAGTGAAATCTCTGAGGTAAATAAAAAAGATTCGTAAAGTAAAAGGATCCTAGTGTACATTTGGAATCCTGTATGCATCATTGTCATCGCATGTGCATTATACCACGCATTTTACGACTCTACTCACAAACACACAAAATAACTTGCTCTTTTAGACTTTTAAGCGTTGAAGAAATCCCAAAACTACAATTTTACCATTTTTTGGCTGATCTAAGGGAAAATTGTTGAAAGAAAAGGAAACAGAAGGAAATATTGCTCCTTTCGTTTTTTTCTCTTTCTCGCTTCTTTCCCCATCATACATTTGGGGAACAGCAAATCTTGTAAAATGATAACAAATTGTATGGATCATCTCACACATATGCGAATGTCAGCTATATAATGTACATAAATGTATACCTATAAATGTATGTCTCTAACACGTATCATATCGTTTCCTGTAATGTGTAGCAACAAATAATAACCCACAAATGCGAGATGCCAATAGCAGATGAAATAGGAGCATTTTCACTCAAAAAATATGTACTAGGTTTTTTTGTAAGTAGGTATGTACCGCATCCCATACCCATCTGGATTTTTACGGATTCAGCTTTATTTCTTAATTCACATCATGTTAGTTCAAATACACATATATGTGTGTGTGCTACATTTCCTCCGTTCGTTGGTTCCGGACAGTTTCCTCAATTTATTGTTCGAGGTAATCACTGGCTATTTTTATTTTATTTATTTCTACATGCCTCTGCCGCTCCTTCAAAAAATGCTTCTCTTCTATAAATGCCTCTCATTCTCCAGTTTAAATTGCTATGTATTCCCTCACCGGAGCCTCACACACAGGCATTCACTAGCAATTCCATTAATCCTGAAGCGAGGTTTGTCACACCAGATGTGGGGAAAGTACATTCATTCACATGCCCCGGGGAACTTTAGCCAGCCATCTATGTCAACCAGCAGGAGGACATAAAAATGACACATACATACATATACTTTACATCCCTTCCTAACTAATATGACGTTGTCCGGTTTCCTTTGATAAATAACTTTCAGTGTATTTTGACACACAGTGTTTGTGTTACAAGTCATTCTGCTCGTATTAGTCTTTCATGTACGTAGAGAACACAAAGGTTGATCGAATAGGTACGCAGCAGGGTGGTTAAATTCGTCTACATAATAAATATCTTCTCACAGTCTTTACCACACGGTTCCCCATCTCCTCAATAATGCAATGTGAGGGGATTAGGCAAAATGAGGAATGAGAATGAAAGTCTAATAAATTTAGAAATCCAATAATATTATACCTAGTTCATTCTATCCATCCATAAAGAGAAAATATCATGAATGAGCCACCATTAAGTTGTGGTTGAATGTCTACATACAATTCCATTGAGAGAAATGGGCAAGATAAATGGGCAAATGTGAATGGTCATTCGTTCATCCAAAAAAATCCCATGATTTTGGTCCGTAAAAAATCAAGAAAGCCGGCAGCTTTCCATGTTGTTATCAATGTTATCATCTCGCTCCTTTCTTTTGCCTGTATGCTAGTCTGGCTTGGTCTTCCTAGCCACATGAACAAAGAGGCAATCCAATAGGCAATGCAGATTACACACAACCACCAAAAACTTTGTATCTATTAGAGTGCGCTCAGTGTCTATTTGCGCTCGTTTTTCTATCTTACCGAAAACTAGAATACGGCTGAGCTGAAGTTTATTTTTTTCCCTTGAACCTGACTACAAATATATAGCAAGAGCAGAGTACAAAACCTTTCTGGTGTGAAAGTACACAATGGCATTGGTTCTTAGCCTTTACAAACTCACAGACACACGTGAAGGATTTAATAATACATAAAAGTTACGAGAGATGTTGGATGTACAAACTTACGTGATACCTACGAGTATCAACAGCGTTGTAGCATGTGTGTGAATATTAAAGGTACACACGTACAATTTCCTACACATTACGAAATGCAATGTACTCACAACCCTTCTGTCATTTTTCATTCTGTCCAGTGAAAGTAATTGGCTTGGCATAAGCTTCTTCTGTCTCCTTCTCACTCTCTATCTCTTTCTTTTCATTTACTTAACAACAACAACTATTCCTCTCCGCCATCATTCTCTCACCAAGGTTTATTTTTTTATTCTAGCAGGACACGGGAAATTGAACTTAAAAATGTGAAAATGCTCCACTTAACTAGTCACTTTGTAATGTTTATTCACGACGTTAAGAATGCCTTTCTGCACGTTCCTCGAATTGCAAGAGACAACAAAAGAAGTTTGTATAATTGTATTGCCTATACAGTTCTATGTAGCTGCCGCTATGTCCTGGTTACTCAACCACCAAGCATCGTTGCATCCATGCATGAATACAATATGAGACATTAAAATGAATGGAGTATAAAGGTATTACAAATCAACATCCAAGGGACTANATGAATGGAGTATAAAGGTATTACAAATCAACATCCAAGGGACTACATTGTAAATTCGCTTATCTTTACTGATTAAAATCCCCAAGAGCGTGTGTACCTAGCTAGTTCTAAGCACCAAGTAAAAATTCCAGGAACATGAAGGAGGTTGTATGTACAGCAGCTGAGGATCATGAAAATTTCTAGAATACTAGCGATAGAGGAGCTGGCACTGGTACCATATCTAACCTACATAATATCCTTCTAACTAATGTAAGAATTCTATCTGCAGACATGAGTTTGTAGAGTATCCATATTTTACGTGAACGTTGAACCATGTAGGCATCCAGGGTTCATTCTATGCTCATTCGTCCAACACCATCCCATTCCTTGTGTCCACAGATGTACAAATTATTACTCAGTGTTCAGTGTAGTATATCTACATGGATATGTACATACGTGGTATATATCCTTTTGGAGTAAAAAATATATTAAGGAATAAGTAGAGTAAATGATGTAATGCTGGCCAGAAAATGTCCTCCTCGTTTTGTTCACAATTTTTTTCGTTTCCTTTGCCAGAAGTGAAATTCATGCAAATA
Source organism: Orchesella villosa (assembly GCA_036850725.1). Taxonomy (NCBI): domain Eukaryota; kingdom Metazoa; phylum Arthropoda; class Collembola; order Entomobryomorpha; family Orchesellidae; genus Orchesella; species Orchesella villosa. The sequence continues at coordinate 16,709 of JAANSM010001729.1, forward strand.
CTAATACTATATATAATGCCAAACGTTGTGTTGACTGTATCGGATGCTCTGTGAGAAATTAGGAGGCTTACTATGGGTGCTCCAGTCTTGTGGCGACTATTAGCCCAATTTCACAGAGTGAAAGTAACTGTAATACTTAATGCGTGGTAGTACTAATATTAGCTCTTGATAGTGATACTGTGATACACTATGAGAGCTCGTTAGAACAAAAAGCATTGCCGTTTTGGAGGACTCAAAGTAAGATCCTGACCGTAAGTCCATTTGTTGAGCGGATAACGCTTAAATCTTTTTGGGAAGTCAGTCATGAGCAATGAAACGCATTAAAATGGACAACACATTTTATCTTCTCTTGTGCGTTCATCATCTCACTCTTGTATGTTTATTTTCCGTTCCCTATGCATATTTTGCTGGACCGTTTTAGCAATTCATAGATGATGAGCCCTCTCAACCGGAGTCGGAAAAAGGTTGGGCTTCAAAGCTGTTTGGAGAGAAGAATGTCAAAGGGTATTACGCACAAGCGACTTAGTGGAAATTGGCGTAAGTGAAAGTTGGTGTATAAACTAAACTAAAAGTGACAGGACATTGTATACTGAAAGTCCATTGGAAAACACTTAC
>JAANSM010001730.1:0-17321 GCA_036850725.1 Orchesella villosa
GTTAAAGAATGACTCAACTGCCAAACCCAAAGCAAAATCTCAGACTCCTGGTCAGCCCTGCAAGAAGCTAGAATGAAAAAGCTTTTTGAAAGTATAGATAAATCTTCAGGTGCAGAATATGTCCAGGTGGACCCACTATTTCATGCAGGGCACACCACACAGGTATTCCAACTCATTTGGGACTTTTGAGCGAAAAAGCCGCACGGAGGAAGGAACGGTTTTGTGTCATTATATTGGATGTTCAAGTCAAGAAAGAATAAATGGGTATAGTAAAAATATTTTTAGAAAATCTTCATTAGCACTCAACTTTTTCTTTTAAAAAGACTTGTACATTTAGAGAATTACATCGAACATCGAAGCTCAATATATATTCTCTCTTTAACAGCTTTTCTAACCTCTCTGTTTTCTGTCCCATTTCATAGTTTCACGTTGTCTGATCATCGCCCAGAATCCAGTTTGGATTTCTGGGTATATAAAACCAAAACACTTTTCCTTTTTCGTCTAATCATTTACACATAATTATTCCAAATGCGTACACACCAGGACAAGATTTTTGTCAAGCTACATAATATAACATATAAAATGACCAAGAAGCTGAATGAGCAGCTTGACAAGGAATAAGCTTTAGGTGAAACGTAGGAGCGAGATGCGAATTGGTAAATCTTCATTCCGTCCGTCTCGTATTATAACCATCATCATTGTAATTTCAACATGAAATGAAGTGCACAACCAAGTTGATTTGATTGTGATACATGATGATCCATATAATACTTTTAATCGGGAGACGCTTTTCAATTTCCATGCTCACTTTACCTGTTCGTATAATATTTTTTTTGTATATACGTGCCCGCATTTTAATGCGTAAGCAAACATGAGCACATTTTACCATCATTTAATGGACTACTGATTACCTGTGGGCCAACACTACTTAATTAAGAGCCAAACAACTTTGATGTGGATACGTGCCCGCATTTTAATGCGTAAGCAAACATGAGCACATTTTACCATCATTTAATGGACTACTGATTACCTGTGGGCCAACACTACTTAATTAAGAGCCAAACAACTTTGGTGGTCGAATACTTTTGAATTCATTTATTTTGCTCACATACACAAACACACACATCACATCCCCATCATAATATTTGTACCTCACATTGTGTTAACTTGGTTAAGATCGCAAAAGCAATGTAAAATCTCATAATATTATGCTTGGCATGTCGTCCTTTTTCTCGTTTTCAACGGACCCGAATCAGTTGAGACATTTACGAATTGGATTGAATTAATGTTGATTTGCCAAGATTGAAAGGGAATCTTGTCAAGAATTTTTTTTTCATGAAAAAAAATGCACCAAGAGCAAAATCTGCGAAAAAGCGGATGATATACTTTTAATTTTCCTTGAGAAAACTTGTATCTTTCTAGTTGATTGATGGGGATTGCTCTTGTTCGTCAACATTTTTATTTACAAACGTGTTAGCTACAATTTTCTTTTTAAAAAATCCCGTTGGTGGTTTTTGTGATGCTGACTGATGGTGATCATTATCGTCCAGTCATCTCTTTCATGGAGTGTGTGTGTTTGGTTGAATACAAGATTTTTTCGCAATGAATGAGCTCTAGTTTGAATTGAAATGATGCAGCTGGTGCTCTTCCTCATGCTATTCTATAGAAAGCTTCTTCATCTTTAACTTTTCCGTGTACAGCAAATAATATTATGTGGATCAGATCAGTCTTCACTCAAGACGACTGGTCTCATTATCTAATCCTCTTATATATACACTCGTGTATGATCCACTTGATGACTCCTCTGGCTACGTTTTTATTATAATTAATGTATTTTGATTGTGTTTTTTGCAGTTTAATTATGTTGTTTCACAATGAGATGATGGGAGGTCGCAAAGCATTCATTAAGATTGTATTCTGGTGGTAATACACTTTTTTTAGCAGTGTGAGAAGATTAGAATATTTATGTTTTTAATTATCACAGACGACAATTTAATTCGTTTTTGGGAGAGGTGCTTGGGGAACTCCTATAAAATAAACCACATATTTGGAGCGTTCTCATACAAGTTTGAAGAGTTTTTTTTACCAGAAAAGGACTGATTTTCGGATGAAGATAAGTTTTAGTTTTTTTAACCTTTGCTAAATTGCATTTCACTCCAATTTGAGATTCCACGTCTCAATTTCTATTGCCTCTTATTTTTTATATGAGAAAATGAGTCCACCTGCAAAAGTATCCATTTCATATAAGATCTCATCCACGATGCACTTATCGGAAACGGTATGAGATTACAAGCTTGCTCAACACCACAAAACAAACAAAGGCTTACTGTAATTCATACCTTCTTTATACTAAGGTGTAATTGACCTCTCCTCATTTATCTCATTTCCTACCATCATATCATCATCAATACATGCCCCGAATTAGCAAGGAAATTATGACTTGCGGAGATTTCAATCCTACTATATAATCACCTTCAAGGTTTTTGTCTCGACCCCATGTTATCGGCAACACGGGTCCTTTTTTTAGAAGGCGACAGGGCATTCAAAAGAAGAAAAAACGAGAGAGAATTGATTGCTGTGTTGAATGGGGAGAGATGATCATGATGACGATGATTATAAACGTCAACGTGTTTTTATGTGCTCTACTGCTCTTTATGATTGCTACTTGTAAGAGGAGCAGCACCACTGTTGACTGTTTCCCTGTCTCGTCAAAATTCTTGGGATCTATATTAACCTCGTGTAATAATGCACGTATTGCATGTACTTTCCTCTCATGCGCATGTACAAGTTCACCAAACATTGTCATTAGGTATACATATTATTATATGGAAGGGTGGCATTAGAATTTAGGCTACAAACTACAACTGAATTCATCTCGCAGCAAATTCAACTATGTGTATAATTTAGAGATGTTATATGTGATCATTTTTAAACTGTTACATATTGGTCTTTACATTGAAGCTTGTCACGTAAACCCAAAATGTGATGTGATGCTTTTTAAATCTGTACTCGTTAAAGATTCGTTGATTACCAAAAGCAAAAAGGAAACTATATGTAGAATGTAGAGCTTCTTTCTAGGAAAAGGTGTAATCGAGGATGTGGGACAGAACTCAGCATCAGGAGCAGTGGGAACGGAGCGTAGAATAAAAGTAAAGTTGTGGGGTGCGGTGTATCCTTTGGGGAATTCAATTATTTATTGATTTCAATGAACAAAATCAATTACAAACTGAGTGACTCAATGGTTTGGTGAGTCCACTCTAAAATACTATGAAGTCCAATAAAAAACCATGATGATTTTAGAGAAAACGTTAATTACTTTAAGGGATAATCCCGTTAGCTCAATCGGTTTTATAAAAATGTATAAAATAACTGTGTTTCTTATTGTCCTTGAAACGGAATGGGGTATTCTAAGGAGAATTTTTTTCAAAAAATGGATTAAAATCCACCCCACTTTTACTTCCTTAAAAAGCTACTCTAATCTGATCTGATGCTCCTTTCAAACCTCTTAATCTTCAATTTCGGTATATTTTTTTCCTCCAAAAGCCAAATTCCAGATGATGGATACCCAGTTGGGAAACAAATAGGCGGGCACACAAGCTCAGAAAGTAAACTCCAGGGAGTCCAACATAAATTAACACCTTTGCAGCCACCACTATACTTCCTACAAGAGCACACACCATCCCATCTCATAATCATAATATAATCAACGAAACCAGGAAGCGTTCGGTGTTCGACGCAGAAGGTATATATATGATATGATATGATGATGTTCTTGTTCTTTTATACATAAATGCATACGTCCAATCCAATCCCAAGCCAAACAAAGTGTTGTACAATGTCCACAAGCATATTTATTTCTGTACTTCACACCAAAATACATAAAGACTCGAATATTAAGTACCTTCCCTTCCCACCACAACCCATCTTGATCTTAACTCATATCCGAATAAGGAAGCGTAAATAAATTAAGAAAGGAAATAAGATGAGCTCGTATAGTTTTTTATAAGCTTGTAAAGTTAAAACAGTCATTGGACTCTGGAATAACTCATTCATTGAGCCATTTTCTCTATTCCATCTTCGAAACTTCCAACCCACAAACGATAAAAAAAGTAATGCTATATCCATTTTCATCTTATTCCATGCTTGCATCTTAATTCTATATAATAGAACCATTCTTGGACATTAGATAATTGCTTCGGCATTTTTAAAACGGATGAGGAAAAAATGTACTTGTGCTTTCGTTTTCTAAAGAGAGCAACAATACATAAAAGCACTTGAATAAATTACTTTTTCATTTCTTCTTCTGGAGTGAGAGATTAAAAAGGAATTAGAATGTCTTGCTTAATGTTTCCTTTATTGACTATGGTCATAGTTTGAATGAGAGCTACTGTTGTGTTGTGTGCTGTGCGCAATGGGAAAGTTAAAAAATGGATTTAATTTTTATTATCTTCATAAACATTTGCTTTGCCCCCTTCCTGATTACATCATCACTTTCATTCCCAAAGTGGAAAAAATGCATAAATAATAATGAAAAAGTGAAATGAAAAGTCGTAGTCGGGTTTCCCATTTATATGTTTTATGTTTTCAGTCTTCAGTCAACAAAACGGTGCGGTGTGTTTTCAATGTTATGTTGATTCAATTCAATGCTGAGAGGATTGCTGGACTCCTGCTCTTGTAGGAGTGTAACAGAATTTACAATTATTGCTTGAGGAACGCCTTTTACAGATAAAATAAAAATTAAGTCCTCTACTACATCCACCTGGAAAATAGATTACAATTTTTTATACGTTGGATCTGCCTTAGATTTGTTTATAAAAAAGCAAGTGCATTTCACATCAAATAGAGCCATTTTTACAAAAGATCTCATTTACGATAATAAATTATGTTGCGTTTAAGTAACATGTTTTTTTAAGATTTTTATTTTCTGTAAAACCATTGCCGCACCTCTCTAATTTCTTATAACAACTGAAGTCTTAATAGAATGAAGAATCCTCAAAATGTGGAAACAACTTTTCCTTTCACGCTACAAAGAATCGCTATATAAAAGCTTTCAAGCTGACTAGCTGAGCTTAAATCAATATCTCATACATCATACGTCATGTCACATGNTATATAAAAGCTTTCAAGCTGACTAGCTGAGCTTAAATCAATATCTCATACATCATACGTCATGTCACATGCATATAAGCGTGCAAAATTAAGTCAAAATCCGATCTTCTCAGATAGTTGCCTAAAGAAAGATGCTGTTCTCATCTGATGCACGAAGGGCTTAAGATCTTTGCCCTTGTTCGACTATAAAATCGACACGTAACAGAATCCCTTGTGGTTAAGGAGCAGAAGCAGAACGAGCTGTATATAGCATTTAGATGAGGCTGTGTGCATACTAAGCGTTTGTGTATGGAAGTGTCATGTCCACTCAGCAGCGCCGGAGAAAGTCGGAGTCGGAATCCTTCTCGCAACTTTCATTCATGATGATGTTGTTACATAACATACATTGTGCATCTTTCATCTCTGCTTTCATTTTTAGTGGAGCAGGAGAAGCTGTGGTGAACAGTGGAAGCAGCACACACACAAATCTGTCGAATATTTTAGTTTTCATTGATTTTTTCTAATAATTTAAAAGCTAACATGGAAGGTAAAACTGAGATAAACAATGAGATTTGCAAATCTGAAATGGAGAAGAAATCTGGATCAAGTAAATTCGCAGGACGGTGGTAAGTATTTTCGTGTGAAACTTGTGTTTTTGTATTTGATAATAAAATAACATTTTTTATTTGAAAGCTTCCGTAACATTGTGGATAAAATGAGAAAGCTGAAGGTAGGCGAGTTTAAATTCAGAACCTTGTCACCGTTGGACAACTATATTCCTCCAGAGGTATTGAAATATTGAATATAAAATGCTTTGTAAACATAAAACCCAGCATTAAAGCTCCTCTTTCTGTTTACCAGATACAGGAAATGATTGTGAAAAAGATTGACGATGAAAAGACGCTATTGCAATGTCGGCTAGTAAATTGGCAATGGCATCAACTTGCACAACACATTACTTGAAGAGCTTCAACTCGCAAGATGGACCGAGTTTGAGCCACGCCACCATGACATGCCCCTTTGTCCAACGGTTCGAATCTTAGACAAAAACTGGAAGCCTGGAGACTCCTACTTTGTTGGCTGTCCTAAGGCAATGCTACACTGTACCGGGAATCCTTTTCCCTCAAATTCACTGGGGATACACGGGATCACGCTGTACTGGAACATTTATGGTGCTCACGATAAATACCATCCAGTTTTAGGAGGACGTAAATGTTTCAAGAGACGACTTGAAGGACTCCTTATCCGTTAAATCCTTTTCCCTCAAACTCACTGGGGATACACGGGATCACGCTGTACTGGAACATTTATGGTGCTCACGATAAATACCATCCAGTTTTAGGAGGACGTAAATGTTTCAAGAGACGACTTGAAGGACTCCTTATCCGATTTGGACACTACTTAACATCATTCACATTATTCAACCTTGAAGTTACCGTTTTGGACCTGGAATCTACTCTTCGTCACATGCCTAACTTGAAAGCACTCACCATGTCATATTTGCGACCTTCGCGAACTGCCAGCGTAATTACTCAAGCGAATAGGAGGAGAGGTCGACAAAATATCATTTCTCCACACCTCACCCATGTGAAGCTCAAATATTGCGAATGTAACGAATGTGTCAACTGGCTCATTCAATTGGTTCATCAACAGCTCACTAGCTTGGAAGTTTATGGGTGCGTCGGCCCATACTTTCGGCCAAGAAAATTTGGTAAATTGAGGAGATTGAAAGTTTGTGACTTGGAAAATGAAGAGGTTAATAAGATGGTGCTTTCGGAAGATGAAACTCTCTCCTTGGAATATTTGTCTATTATTACGGTCATTGTCCATATTGATGAGCTATATGGGATTGTAGATTTCATTAATAGATTCCCAAATACTCTAACTTTTCTTCATCTTGATATTGATGAGAGTGTAAGGACGAGAGATCCAAATCTGAGCGATAGGCTTGTAGATTTTATGAAAATTGGTGATTTGTATCCTGCTCTCAAACGTTTGGAAATGTCAAGGATGAGAGGAAGAGAGTGGGATGAGAATACGTTGAAAGGAGAGCTTGAGGCGAGGTTTCCAAATTTGGAAACTGTTCAGGTTCAAACTTATCGGGATTGGGCTGAAGATTTGAAGGAAGTTCCAGTGTATGATGACTGTTCAATTGTGTGAGGCGTCAGGAATTGGACTAAAATGTTGAATGTAAAATGGTACGCACAAATTGAGAATTTCTGAATGAAAAATGTTTGATGTTGAGTTTGATTTTGTTGAACAAGTAAACTTTAGAATCTTAGAGGAAAACCTTTTGTGTGAAACTGTTTTGTAACAAATAAGCTTTAGTTTAGTGGCAGCAATAGCAAGATGTAAGGTACTTGATATTGAGATTTTTATCATTTAGGGATCATACACAATGTTTTTAAATTGAAAAACATATTTTTGAATGTTAAATTCTTAAGGACCAGATTAATGAGTTTGATGTTGACTGTATAAATAGTTGTAAGGTTAAAATCGTCTATTTGTGTATTTTATGAACGAACGAATGATGCGAGAAATTCTATGAATCTAAAACATAATATAATGAATACAATATACAATAAACTTTTGATCACATGTGATCACTTTTGATTGATTCGGATCAACCTGCATAATTACTTGTAATCGTCGAAATGAAAATACCTGAATTGTATAGATTCACATTGAAGATTAAAGTAACTACTTCTTTCATGGTTTTTAACTGAAATCAAATTATTTAACCCAATGTAAGTGTGCACTGCGACAACAGCTTAACAATTTTAAACTTTTTATTTACATGTCAATCACAACCTAAGAACCGGCACAACAACCCACCTATTCATACTGTAAAATAAATGTTAAAACTAAAATTTCATAATTATCGTCGTAAGGTTACACATAAAGGAAACGAGTAAATTAGGAATAGCATGTCATCAAAAGAGTCACACGCACAGTCAACATTCAATGGTAATATTCAATATTCACATCTAGAAAAGTATACGCCTAGCGTTGAGTGCGGACTACATTAGCATCACAGTTGAATAACCTCACAAGCAAGCTCCAGTTCACATTTCACAATTCTTTTTACTTGTTCCCTTGCAGTATATTTCTTTAAAATCAATAAAATAGCAGGCTTTTACGATGCGATGCGATGCCTTCTTCAGTTAGATGGATAGGTCAAATCATTTGCATTCAAATGCACCTCAAAACCTCATCTTGTTCTTGATTCGATGTGAAATGTGAAACAAAGTTTGAGGTACAGATATAAGGCATACTTCATATCATCTTCCAGACTTGTAGTTTTAGAATTCAAAGCAACACAATCGAGTAGCCGGTAGCGATTCTCATTTACATTGACAACTCATCCATATCAGCACCAGCCAGGCCACCAGCCACAATCATCAATTTTAAGTAGAGCAAAGCAATACACTTGAAACGAAGCTTCCTCTGGAGTTTAGTTGCAATAAAATCCTAAAGTTTATCGTCAACCCGAAGTAATAGCTTCAACAACAGATTTTTACGATTTCTTCAATAATATCTTTCAATAGTATATACTCGCAGTATCATTTCAAAATTTCAACTCCTTTTTACTCCAATGAACCAAATTGCTGACGTTTTATCGTTATTCAACAAAAGCAATATACATTTATTTTAAAATTTTAAATGTGACTCTTGAAGTTAAAAACGAGGAAGTTTTTTGAAACTATAAGCCACACGCATGCAGGAACAGTGCGTATAGTATAGGCAATCCCATCTCATCTGACTTTGAGTGGCTGACATGAAACTGTATTTTTTATTCGACCACATTCCCAGATAAAAAATGCAACATCTTCTCCGGACAATTTAAGGTTAACCACAACAGGACGAGATGAGCTACTGAAACAACAGCATCATTTGAATTGAAAATGATGTTGCAGGACAATCAAAACTGTTTCTTGGTGAGCAGCATAATAGTACATATTTATGCATTGTCTTTCAAGCTGGGAGTAGTTTTACATAATGCTGAATGTGCTTTTACACTTACCAAAATACCAGGTGCATGTTTCAAGATATCAAATCACTTTCTTTCTCAGTTCCACTCACTCATTTAATCACCTTAAATGCTGCAGGCTAACAACAATAACAGTGGAGTTTGTGGAGTATCACTGTTCTAATGAAAAAAACGCTGGTGCTGGCTAGTGATATGATGACTATTATTTCCCAACTGGGTGCAGTTAATAGTACAGTGTAACTGTAACAGAATACTTGAAAACAATGCGTTATTTTTGTTTAAGCGTTTGCAAGGACGATCAGAGGTTCTAGTTTAACAGCAGTCACTTGTATTCAGGCAGTAATCTAAATAAGTTCATTTTTTAAAATGAAGAATACGTTTATTTTTGTCGTAGTGCTTTTCCTATTAAGGTCCTCGCTTACAGCGATACCTTTTTTATGATGACATGAACCCCTTCGTATCAAATTTGCTAGGTATGTATAAGATATAATTATGGACAGGCTTAAAATCTCACGTTGCCCTCATTTGTATATATTTTGTATATATGTAATTACATGCGTGAATTCGACGTAGCTCCACAATGATTGTAGTGCTGTAAGATTTTCACTGTCCATAGGTACATTGTCGCTTTGGATGAAATTATTGTCAAAACTAAGAATCAACTTAACTTAACTATATTATTTAAAAATTCTTTATAATTGCAGAAACATCATATTACAAAACGATGCTATTTAGTTACCTAAAAATAAGATTTCATTCAAACCTTCCATCACTTGCATTTTCATTATATTTTAGATGCAATTCCGACGGTTTTTAATAGTCGCGTGCCAGAGAGGATGCCATGTCGCACGCCTTTCAGTCTCGATGAGAAGAGGTTCAACATAGAGAGAGTAAAAAACGCATGTGTGCTTGTGCTCTGCACTGCTTAGAAAACTACTTACTATACTGGAACACGAAATAACATCATCTGCCAAGAGATTTTCATTGAAAAGAAGAACATATCTTCAACTTCAATAACCATCCTGATATGAAGAAGATTATATAACGATGGAGTGAAAATTGACATATGGCAAAGCAAACGCAAAACCTGCCTTTTATTATCGTCAATCGTACACAATATACGCACTATATGCCTAAATACTATTTTAACTATATGTAATGTATATAACATATAACTTTACTATCTCAATGTATTATGTTGATGCGCAAGTGTTTTCCAAAAAGTTGGTAGCAGGTGGTCGATATACATAATACTCCAGTTCATCTTGTGTCCTATCGCTTTTTATTCCTTTTCCTGTCGTAATATTCCAAACTTCTTCTGGTATTATATTATATATTATATCCCTTACCTCCTTCTGCATGTTATAATACGTATATAAGCTAGTTACTTCTCTTCTTCTGATATCAAAAAGAAAAGTTACGATTACTCGTATGACGTTATTATGTGTTGTGTTGTAAAATTGTAATTATTTACTGTGTAAGTATGTATTGGATAAAAAATACACGCATATATATATATGATCGTCCACAAGCCAGGAGCAGGCCAGGGTTTGGTACAGAAGGCATCGTCTTCGCTCTTAATTTCTCCCTCTGTCATGAAGATGATGAGCTCAGCCTCATCTCAACTCTTCCCAATGAAATGAAGCAAGCAAAAAACTCATTTTTTATTATCATACATAATTTGGCTCGAGCCATATGCACGTAATTGACTAGAGACAGAAGAGTCTTTTTTGTATAGAAGAATATATATATGTACGTTAAACATGCGTATATATTCACATGGGATGTGCAAAAAAATCTGCCTAAGCACTTTTGATTACACAATTTTTTGGACAACTGGCTGGAAACATGGCAAATTATGATAGGCAAGTTATTTATTACTCTTTAGGGTTGGGCCAAAGAAAATTAGTTGAGCAAGTTGGCGTTAATTCTGTCCACCTCCTTTTCAATGTATTTTGTTGTTGTTGTAGCATGTGTCTGTTCAGTTTCCTTACAAAATGTTGTATACATTTTCTATCCTATATCTTATGCAAGGGAAAGGTGTCATCATCGTATTGCTTCTTAAAATTCATTAATAATATTCTCTTCACGGATTTTTCTAACTAAAATGATTTGTTAAGGGTTTCTCTTCTCCATATGGTTAGATGTTATTACCGATTCAGGACACTTAGATGAATTCTTGCATGATTCCTCCGAGTAGCCTGCTTAACCCTTTCCCGACCTTTTCCACCGTAATTATGGTGAACCTTGTACTTGAGTAGTGGCTGAGGTTCTTGTTGAAAAGGAAATTGAAAGATGCTAAGAAGCAGTACAACACCATTCGTAAAAGGTAGGTATACATCCGTATAGCTACTATAATATTATGAGCCTTACGGAGATCTGAGAGTCGAAGTCAAGCTCTGCAGCTTTTCATTCTCATGTAGTTCAGCAACCTATATATCCTATTATACAGCTTACAAGTATAAGAATATACCTACGACGTAATAAGAAGGGCTTCAGAAATCTTCTAAACTACAAAATTGTCTTGGAAAGACCATAAAATGTCTACGCATTGTTAGTTACGCTCATAGAATAAAATACTGCCAGAGTAAATCATACTGACGCCATGAACTGATCTAATTACAAGTAATTTCGCCTTTTTCCTTAAGATTTTGTTCCTATTTCTCAAGAAAAAGAAGAGCACAACCTGACCACACTCACTTACTACCAAACTACCAACTATACTGAATATTATGATGAAATTCGAATCAGTAGACGAAAACGAATCGAGGATTTTTAATGTATCATAATATCATAAGTATAAATACGTCTTTTTTACTACTGGATATGGTGTTGACCACAAAAGTATTATGAAATTATGGAGGTTTATATGAAAAAATGGAAGATTTTCCACTTTTATCTAAAAAAAAATTAGGTAACATCACACGTCTACACTTTGATTCGGTTGTAATGTAATGTAAGGTGAATCATAATAATAAAATAATTGGATGGTCGTGAGCCAACAAAGGTAGTGCGCGTACGTCTCATAATATTCATTCTGAGACTGGGGAAAAGTGAGGAGTCAGGTTGGGATGCGGACTCCGGACTTTCGACTCAGGCTTTCATGTAAACTTGTTGTAATCATATTAATCCAATGCACGTGATATACCTTCTTCACTTTAGCTCCCGAGGTAGCAGCCAAAGATCCCTTGGGATGGTCTTCTACCTGAGGAGAAGGAACGTAAAGATCTTGATTTTAGATCCTCATCATTTGCTTCTTAAAGGAAACAAAATTTATATTCAGTTCGTGTTCGACCTACATTTCTGCAAAGTCAAATGATGGTGTTGATTCATAAAATGAGCTGGAAAAAAATAACATGACGATGATGATGAATTGAGGGAAATCATAAGATGATGATGTATTATTTTATAACGATGCGTTGAAGGTTTTAGGATAAATATAGGGGGATGAGTTGTTTCTGTGTGTGTGCTTGATGTGCTATGTTGTTGCTTGATTTCCTAAATTATGAATTCATAACACGAAAGTGTCTAAACATCAAAGTTGTCGCCTGGTATGAAATAGTCAGGAACTAAAATCCATTCAACAATAAATGCCGATGAAATGGAGCGAGTAAAAGAAGCTTGTATGGATGTGTAATACAGATGTGTAATGGAGTCATGTAATTTTTAATCAGCTTATACAATTTGGATGTCTGCTTATGAATCATGCCGATATTGATGTGCAATTGAATGTAATTGTAGTAAGCTGGATTGGATAAAATCCAATAATTGCATTTTTATGTTTAAATAATACTGGCGACTCAATATTCTCAATTGGTTGTCGTATATAAAACGATAATAATATCATATTTATTTTTCTGTGTATTTTTTAAGCTAGCGTTAAATCGGGTTTATGAAACAACTTGTACAATTTGAGCAAACTGATATCTTAACTTTTTGAGCTAAAACTTAGTAAAAACTGATAAAGTGAAATATGTAAAACTTCGACACCTTTCGTACTTTCGTATAAAATATATAAACTTAATATCAATGTAGATGAAGAAGCTTCTCCATGCATAAAGAACGTAAAAGTATAGAGCCATCAGTATTTGGGTACCAGGAATTTAAGGGTATGGATTTGGCACACTGATTTGGTAATCACAGTTGACAATTTTACAATATTTGAACTCATTTAAAAATCATTCGATGAAGGCAATCATTATACATTCATACTATTTACGTAATTATTAAACACACTTTGGATACATCCTATTTACATATATTTCATCTATAACCATATCAGTCCATCAAGTCACAAAGCGCAACAATATAAGATTGAGCCATTTGCAAAGTCTCATATTTTGACAACTGCTGATCCTTCCCAATGCTCGGCAACACGTTTCTCAGTCGATCAAAGGCCACATTAAGATTGTTCATCCGTCTCCTCTCACGCGCATTCGCAGCCAACCTCCTCTTCTTCATGACGACTGGATTGACCTGTGAGACGAGAGAACAAAACGAACCAAAAAATTAAGTAAATACTATATTAGATAAGGAAAAGAGCGGTTTTTACTTTTAAGATAAAGCAAAAAAAATTCCTTGTGACCACATTCTCAATAATAACAACATGAACAAGAACAATATACAAGTAGCCTGCTTCCCCTACTCTACGCCAATATAATCATGACGATGAAGATTGAAGATCAACTCTCTGTCTTCGTAACTCTTTTAACAAAACAGAAAACACGCATGCGACTCATGTTCCTCCACCGCCTTTCCCTTGCCAAACCAATTTGTTGTCATTAATATGCAAATGAAGACATGGAAAATGTTTCAACAGAAGCTAGTGACCAGTCACAAGTGGAGAAAAATGTGTATATCTGAAAATGATATGACGCTATGATAAAAACCATTTTCAAATTCTACCTCATCTTTTCTACAAACTACTACAGAAAGGGGATTTTAGCATAATCATCATCATTATCATCATCATCAAAGAGCATTATCAAGTGGAGCAAATAGCTTGAGCAAACTTACAACCTTGCTATAGGTACTTTATATACGTACTTACAAAATAATATGCGAAAAAAATATATAAATCCACAAAAGAACACAGATCAAATAAATATTTGAACCGACAAAGGGAGCAACTTGCTAATTGCCACATACACACAAAAAAGAAGCCGCTCATTACTACAATTACCCAGTATGGAATTTTCATCGTTTGAAATTTACGCAAAGTAGTAAGAAGTAGCTCCGTAAAAGAAAATGGCTCTTAAGCATTTCTTTTTCTTTCCATCATTTCTGAATTGCACTCTATTATTCTATACTACTTATATAGAGTTCAGTTTTTATATGATAATGATGATGGTGATGTTGAGTAATTTGATGATTTTCAGTAATGGTAGCAAACTCCACTAATCCTATATATCTGTCAATAGCTTACCAATCGCCAGCATCATCCTCTCGGATCTCTGCAAGAAGAAGTAAGCCCGGAGATGAAATGGGATTGCATTATGTACTCGTAATCTTTTTGCGGCTCACTAATTCACTCAAATGAATGGAGAAGAAAAAGACGGTGGAGATGGAGAGTAAAGTTAACCTTTGATTACGATATTAGGCTGACCAGTGAAGATTATGTGTTGTTTCAAATTCAACCTCAACTTCCTTATTATCATATATGAGATGAGATGCTTTCTTTTAGCTTATTAGCTTTTAAAGATTCATATATTCCATGATGCTACTGCATAATTACGAGCTCACCGAAAAGCAACTTCTTTGCTCGTAATTTAGATTGCATGTCATATCCATAGACATATCATATATCGACTATCTTGAAAAAAAAGTCGAGTGATATTATGCTAGTCCCTTTGGCTTAATTTTTTTTTCGGTTGTTGCTCTTCAAGCAATAAAATAACGTAAATATGCAAGCCATGCGATGATACTTCATAAAATCTTTATGGGAAAAAGTGAAGTTGTAGAACTGGACTGGACTTTGAAGTTGGGGTTTCTCGCTTAGGGACAAAATCATTTTTCTTGTTTTGTCTGTGACATTTATTGAGCAGCCATGCTCTCAAATTTGTGACCTGCTAAAATCTATAAATCTTATTGATTTTTTCCCTATTGTGTGAAGAAACAATGGGAATAGACAGAGCCGGCGAGTTCGTGAGCATTTCTAAATTGTGCTTTTTTCACCTGTTGAAAATAAAAGAAATGGTGATGCAGTTGCCAGTTGCATTTGCAGTAATGACTTAATTTGTTGAAAAAGAGAAGATGGAAAAGAAAAAAAACAGCAATTGGTCTTTTGTTCTTTTCAGTTCGTTATTATTTTCATATAATTTATGAGAGTTAGCACAAGCACTATTGGCTATTCTTTTGTAACCTTTTGTTGCTCAATTAGTTTGGGAAAAATGAATTAATTTAGGTGATGATGTTAATTAAGTCATATATTCCATATGAATATGCATGATTATTATATATGGTAATATTTTTTGTACCTCAGATCTCCCTCGTCTTCTTCCTTTCCCTGGAGATGAGGAATTTTGAGGATGATCATCATCAAAACTACTGGTAAAGGTGGCTTCGCTCTCACCACTACAATTGGAGTCTTCATCAACGTCAATATTATCCAGGCAAGATTTGACGAGAAGAACACCCATTTCTAGGGCAGACAATCCTTTCCCATTGTTCTCCTCTGGGGTAGGTGTGTCGTCATCATGATGATCAGCATCATTCAAATCTGCAGATTTTCTCTTTGTATTGTTTTTCCTTTCGTTGTTTGTTTTACGAACGCGTTTTGGCTTCTCAACACTTGATTTTTCACCATTGTTTGCTGCTACTGCTGATTTCCGAGGCTTCTTTGTCTTCCCTTTTGTTTTGGTTTCGGGGGAAGCACGTGTATCTGGGCTTGGTGTGAATGGAGCCAAGTTTTCTGTTTCTGAATCGTTGTGGAGAATGGTGGTGAATTGAGTGTCCAACGCGTGTGAGAACTCCTTTTTGTTTATGGGAGATACGTAGGAAAACTCTGTTTTGATATCATGAACGGATGGAAGGGTGGGAGCGGTGTTGGAGGAGAGTTTTGTGAAGTCACACGGTGGTAAGAGCACTTCCGTTGATGAAGATGATGCAGGACTTAACTCCGTTTCGGAGATGGGAGTGGTGATGAATGTATTGCTGGAGTTGTGGGGAAGGTCGTAAAATAATTTCTCATGATGACCCAAAAGTAGGCCCATCATGGGAAATAAGGTGTGAGAAAAATCTGGGTATTTGGAGATTGACGAGTCTTTGCCGAAATCAAAAAGTTTGTCAGCTCCTCCTGTGCAACTATAATGAAGTTGGAGGGTATCACTTTTCTCTGTTTTTATAAAATCTTCCATTGTCATTGTTAAGCACGTGTGTGTGTGTTTTGATTTGAAGATTGATTTAATACTCACAACGAAGATGTATTTGATAACCTTATACTGTCGATTTTCTGGTTTTGTATGTTAAGGTAACAATGCTAAAGTAAAGTACTCTGGAGGCTCTTTGATCACCGTCTGAAGTCCTCGAAGGATCATGAAAAACTGACTTAAGGGAATAAGATGCACCTTATTTTGGTCTTCGACTACAAAATAAAAAACCTTCCCTTCATCTGTTCTTTATTCTTACCTCGGAGTTGACTTGAAGAAACAAGGGGTACATACATAAGTACAAAGCATAAGGAAGGTAGCCAGAAACAACTCATTGTTTAAAGCATAAAACATGGAGAAGGTATCTCTATCCCTGTGATCTGATCCGTTCTGCCCTTCTGCTGCTTTGCAAATGATGCCTTTTACTAATGCTTAGAATTATTTTAAAGGAACTTAAAATACAAGAAGTTAGTTTTATGGTAAACTATAACTATACTGGAACAATTTATCAATTTTGTTAGTTTGCAAAGTACTCTATCACACGAATTAGCAAATCGACCTACCGGTTACACGCATTTTTCAACGTACGAGTAAACAAATCAAAGGCGTACTAATAGTGCATTCATCGAAATATTAAAATACAATAAGTATTGTGCCTCAACTAATTATTATAAACCTATTGTTATACACAGCCAGTAGTTATATCGCAAAAACGCGTCTTACTCAAAATATTACTTAAATCCTATAAACAAAATGCGAGCTTATATGTTTTAGAATCGATTGGATTACATTACATGAGTTGAGGAGTAATGTAAAGTTGTTTCACTGAAACTTAAAACATTTAGGCAAGTGAATACTACTGGCACTACTGGCTT
>JAANSM010001731.1:0-17316 GCA_036850725.1 Orchesella villosa
TATATAATAGGCTTGATACCGTATGTGAAGTGCTCTCAGTTTCGTCGAATGTGTGTTCTGGCTGTGTCGTAATACATACTTATTAGTAATAATGATAAGATTACCAGTTTCAAGAAAATTCGTGTTGTCAAATTGACTTACGAAACTATACCAGAAGAACTCATGACTCATAATAATGGTATGGTAAAATTCCTTTACTACCAGCTCATGATTACGTACAAATGGAATGGAATGGAATTCGAATCTCAATTCGAATCTCAATTCTCAATCTCAATGTATGGTTTAGTAAATGGATCGCATCTTTGGAAAGTTGTCTTATTGATGAAGAAGACGTGCATTGTGTCAAAACAAAGGTGCCTGATTTATTAAAGGGTTAGCACATGCATTGTGTCTACGGAAAGTTGCTAGACTGACTAATGCCCCAAATTGTGTTATCGAAATACCCCCAATGAAAAAAAATAACTGAAAATTCAATTCGCTTTCAACATAGAAGTATCAAAATCATTCTCTGTACTTCCGGGGGGGCTACTAATCAGCCCTGGCAATTTCTTGGTTATCTCTTCATTTCCTTGAATGAGGCATGATGGATTTTTCATGACGCATGTACTTTTTTGAAACGTGAAAACGGTCTTTAAAATGCCTCCAGGAAGATTACAATAGGACACTTTACACGGGTCACTTAATGGTTTCCCTGAACACATGCTTCTGGAATCTGAAAATACTTTTAAACGTCCCAATCTCAACCTCAAGGCAAAATATGAATTTGATTTAACTAAGTTTTGATGGCGGTCCGAAGGACCGCGGCGGGCTTCTAGTCCATAATAAAGTTCTAACTCTACAAGGTAGCAACAATATACATAATAATGCAAAGTGGAATCGATGAAGAAAAGAAGCATAACGGTTGTTGTTGGCTCATCTGAAATATGTTACACCACCAGCACGCCAGCAACTTGTCGTGTGTGGATAGTAACAAAGGACGTATCCACTGAGTTAAGTTGGTGAAGTTTGCCAAGAAACTTTAGTGAAAACTTCGTCATCATCAACAGGAATTCATATGAGTCAAATTCAAACTTTTGGTACTTCCTGGATACATCTCCGATATACATGAATAGCTATATAGCGTATAGCTAAAAGGTGCACCACTAGATAAAATCCATTGTTCTTCAGTATGGCTAAGCCTTTTATTTTTTACCTATAAATCTTATATAAAAAAGTGTAGCTTTAAACATATCTACTAAGTCCATTTTAGTAGTTAAATGGATCATCTTCCTAAGGATCTTATCAACGACCACGTTTGCCTGGTTGCTGGTATAGAAAGAACAGCATCTACCGTTTGTTCAGTACTTCAAATACTTTATGCACATATGCATACGTTTATATGTGTACATTGTACACCGCATCACCATACACTACGTATAAATCTGTATACCCACTCCACTTTACGTGTTACACGACTCTTTTTGCAGTCTTTTTAATTTTTCTTACAGAAAATCCATCTTCTGTGCATGGTACTTGGCTCTACATTCAGTTTTTCTTAGTTTGTGACTAGCTTAGAGCTGTTCTAAGAGTTTGTGTTGGTGAATGAGAGCACTTGGAATTGGTTTCAGAACAAAAAGTTAAGAAGGTAAGACAAACAGTGCCAGACTGTTGACACGAATTAATGAGTTTGAGTGCCCTAGCGGCGTCACATTTACATCACAAATACATTCATGCAATATATATATATATTGCTATCCTTCATCAGTGTATATTTAAAAACGGGATATATGTAATGCCACCTTTACGTGTCCATGTTGAAGTACACACTAAACCCTAAAACCGAAGCATAATTTTATTTATATCAAGCAATATATACATTTTCTCGATACAGGTTTTGTGGCTAAAATGTTTAGAAACAGTAAAAGTTAAACGAAAACCAGTAATGTATATATGAAGTGTGCTTTACGCACTTTTTTCCAAGCAAAATCTGTAACAAAGGGAAGAGCACCAGGTGAGTGATTCTCGTAAAAAGGGAGAAAAAGAGTTATAGTTTGTGAACCACGTCGCAGGATAGAGAGAGGAGAGCGCCCTAATTCTTGAATTTTAATTGCTCCAATGCTGCCAACTATAAATTTAATTTATTGTACATTTACATGGCGTAATTAGTGGAGAAGCGGAACTCTACTGCTTGTTTTTCAAGACTTGAGGAAAAAGGTAAGAAAAACTAAGCCTTTGGGTTAAAACCTGGGATGGAAAGGCAATATCTACTTTTTTTGTGTACCTTTTCCCTTTTTTACTTACTTTACATAGGTAACAAGGAGAGAGAAGAAATGACTCATTCCTTTTTTCAAGAATATGGAATGAGAAAGGTTGGAGGTAGAGAAGACATGCTTAATTGCACACCTTTCCCATTCCGAACTAAATTTAAGACTGAAATTATTAGCAAAAAGGAGAAGCTGCAGCAAACTTCTTTTGATGACTTTCATTGTTAGAGCACTGTTCTTAAACTTAAATACACGTATATATAATATAAATTTCATAGTGTATATGGTCATCATGAGTGAAAAAAAGATAAGGGAACACTAAACCAGATACTTGAAAAGAGTGCATGAATCCAACTGAATTTTACTTATGTATATTTTGGGGTAAAAAGCAGTAAAACATGCAACCTCACATTTTATTATTCGTTAAAAGTAACAAAAAACGGCTTCATGTAAAATTGCAAAATGAAAAATGTACATTTTACTGCAGTTTATTCTTCGGTTCGTCATGATTTAATAAACTTAGTTGTAAAGTGTAATATACTATCATATCATCATAAACTAAGATAATTATAATGGATTGAATTGAATTCAATCATAATCATGCAAACATTTGGTGAACCGAATGGAACTACATTCTTTTTGAAGAGACAGAGCATAGATTTGTGTAGCTACTACGGAATGTAATGTAATATTATATGCGCACTTGTGCACACATGTTTCAGGCATCCAGCTAGAGGATAAATTAATATTTAGAAAAGTACTTTTTGGGTCAAGCCCAGGAGGCACTTCCTTTTCCTAAGAATTTGCAAAGATTCGATTTATTGACATTTCCTATGTAAACCTTATATATATGGCAGGAGTTGTTATCTACGAGATACCAAAAGAAAATTACCCTCAAAGCACTTTGAATGTTGAAGCAAGCACAATTTTTCAAGCTTATAGGTCGACCTCGATATGAAATTTGATATGATCCATTACTGCATGAATCCTAGAGTGAAATTTGATCATAATAATATTGTTCAATGATAAGGTGCTATTTCAATCGGCTGGCTTGTGTGTGTGTATATATCTCAACATAAGAATCCACTTTCTGATCTCATCTCCGTTCTTTATACATAAATTGTTTACTTCTCTTCACACAGGAGCAAGTTTCGTATAATAAAATCACGACAAGGCTAGCAGCAAGACGCTAAGATCGATTGAAGAACGGAAAAGGGGTGCAAGTTTAAAGAGAAAAGGAGAAAGCTCACTTTCTCTCTCTCTCTCTTAGTTCGTCTTCTTTCCCAGATATTGTGTTGCTAGTTGGCTTGGTTTGATGCTGATATGATATGTTCTGTTTACCATCGCATTGTATGCACGTATAAGTCTAACCCAACCGAATGGCATGATGATCCCCGTTCGCACATTGCATACAGTATTATAATAAGATGGATTCTGATGTTGGATCCGGTTCGCTCGTTCCTCCACTTCGCTCACTCAAAACCTCATCATCTCACTTCCACACACAAAATCACATCAAAGTCATATTGCTTACATGTGGAATAATATATTGCATATAACAGCTAGGCATAATCTATATCCATATACAAAAATACAATATAAAACTATGAATACTCTAAAGCCTCCTTTCTCCCTGACTTGGTTTACTTTTACTGTGTGTGGATGGGCCCGTCGTAGGAAATGGGGCGCATATTACATTTGAGCAAATAATAATAATAACAATAATCATAACAGTGCTATATATACACGTACACTCATGCATGTTAGTGAGACCTTTCTCTATATACTTATATAAATACGCTATGAATAGCTGTGTGCTATAATTTTATCTGCATGTGGCATTTTACACAATATCTATCTTCTAATATGCATATTCGATACATGTATCTTCTATAGGTTATATAAGTAAGCCAGTGCTCATTCCATATTATCCCATTATGTTTTGTTGAATTTGAGAGTTGAGTCGGTGATGGTGGTGGTGGTAGTGGTCGTATTCCAGAGAATTTCCATATCTCTACTCAACATTAATAGTCATGCATGCGTTCACTTGATGATACTCATTGGTTTTAGATCTGCTCAAGCATAATGCAGATTAGGTATAGAGTCTACACACACAGATTCTTGTGACCCCCTCAATATTATTGGACGAGAGTCGGCCTTGTCGCTCTTTCCAATGGATATAGAGAGGACGACTCAAAACCGAAATAATAATTAGATCAGCTGCCATTTGAATTCTTTTGGTGTCTACGGAACGTCATATGATAGTGATATGATGAGGAGAATGGGCAAGGATCATGGAGAAATGATATGATTATTGCGAATTTGTCCTTTGCCAAAAATGTCGACGTTTTGTAATATAACGCTTCTCTCATTATTAATGTTACAAAAATCCCTTATAACACATTTTTTTAGTGTTTACACTAATCGTCGGTTTGAATTGATGGTTGATCAAGTTATGTCAGCAGAGCACAACACAGTTTAGAGTGGTTTAGAGTAGGATGTGAGACCGTGACCCAAATCTTTAAGTTTTGTTGGAATTGTAGCAAAATTGTATTTTCTTAAAATGTTTGCCAAATGTAAAATACCAAAATCAGATCATACCAGTTTGTGTTGGAAAGTTCTGTTTTCGAAGAGATTATTATACTTTGTCAGATGTGGGATTTGCGTTGTGAATTTTGCTCTGTTGTAATACTTTTAGATAAGACTGTAAGATTTCATTATTATAGCCCAGCAGGACTGAAAATCTTCAAACGACCTTTGCTGTGTGGTTTCTTTACGTGTCGTGATTCTGCCAAATCTAAGCATTTTACAGTGTGTTGCTGCATGCATGTAAACATCCTTCCTTTCGTTTTTCCTTATCTCGCCGGATTTTACAAGGAATCAGCGTCAGAGGAAGTCGTGTACAAAAAATCTGAAAATGAAATCGCATGCGGAAGAAACGTTTTTTGCATATTTTTAGTGTATGACAGTTAGTTCTAGTATGTATGAATGGGGAATGGAAATGGCCAGCGGAAGTAACAATGGTTTCGATGAGTGGAGCCCAGTTGGTGTCACAGCCAGGGGCAGATATTTTTACGATTCTTTCAACACATTCATCCTTCCTCTGAGGGAAACGTTGGGGTGATTCCATTCGTTTTTATTAATATGTTCAAGGATGCAAATGCCCCATTTGATATTTTATGTTGTATTCACTGAGTGTGGCAAACTGCAAAATATACTGCTTGGGCACAACAGCACCGTTGTGTTTCGCATACATGAGGCGTGTCATATTGGCAAAAAATATTAAAAAAATTGCCAAATTAAAAAAAGAGTTAAAGCAAGTTTGAAACTCTCGTGTAAAGTCTACAAACTTTACTTTAAAAAAGTCTGCAGATTTTCAATTGCATTCTTGGTTTACGATTGAGAATTTTGGGAATGATTGTAATGATCTGCGTTCGTGTTCAAGAAATGGAGACTTGAGTAAACTCTTTAAAGCAAGTATTTGAATGATTTCATGGTACTCTAAAACCGGGTACATACGTATATGAATAGATTACATGTAAATGTAAACACTTATTATTCCGCAGCTTTATATAGCTATTTATATTTTTCTTTTATAATTTGCCAATATCACACAATTTTTTTGTTGCCAGTGCTCTAAGAATTTATATTTTATATAGGTATTTCTTGAGACGGAGAGATTGTACAAATTTTCATGCATCATGGGTTCTCAGAATAACTTATGCACATGTGTATAAGAAAGGACTTGATAGATGTTTTTGTTTGAATATCTTACGGAATTCATATTTTTCTTCGAGCATAGTGAGACCAACTAGACAAAATCCGATGTTTCAGTTTTTCTTTGATTCGATGCGATGTCTATGTATCGTATTGACTAAATGTACAGGCCCCAGTGTTCTTTCTTAAGGACAACCAAAGTGTTCGGCATTTCATAAAAATATCCTTTCATAAGAAGTAAAACGTATCCCTATAATTACATAAATTTTATGCCAATTCATTCTCCTTTTGTTACACCTTGAATAACTTCACCCTTTGTATGACATGATACGCTAAGTCTACAATGTTGAATGTTGCCTATACCCAAAAGCCAGTATAAAATATTACATGCATGAATTGATCCTTCATCCTTCATTACTGAATTACTATTTCAGTTTAAATTTCATTACTTTTATTAGCAACGAATTAAAAGGAACCACAAGAAAACTAATTTGAGCCAAATGAAGTGGAAAGGTTTAATTATTTTCTGTACATCTGTTCATTTAGAGCATGAGTACTTTCATTAGGTACATAAGGAGTTAAGAATACAAAACGCATTGGCTGTTGTACTGTACGCCTTCCTCATCAATTAATTATCAACAACCGACCAACATCTCATTAAGGCAAAGCAGGTACCGAAGTTTTTATGAGCTGAAAAGGACAAAAGCTATCATTCTTCCAGCCAACCAACCCCTTCTTTACACTTGCTCACAAGCCACACAATTAGTCATCATCCTTGTTACTTTCTACCTGACTCAGGCATTTGTGTGTATTTGCAGCCGAAATCCTTGTAATGATCATACTCACAGATAGATACAGATTTAAAAGGATCTAGTCACGACAGGTGTACATAAAAAGAGAGAACCCTTGAATGAAGGGGGGATTCTGAAAGGCATAAACAAACCTTTCCATGCCTAATCAAATGCAACACCACGTCATGACCATCACTATTCATTTTCCTTTAACCATCCCTCTTCCATTTTCTTAGCAAGCAAGAGTGAGGTGGAGAACCGCTGGAATTCATATTTGTAGCAAACAATTTTGTCATGCAGACCTTACAGACAGACGTGCACTTCAACTGTATCACACGTTGAAATTATTTAATATTAGGGACGTCATAAATATACACGATCAAATATACTTTGTATATCCCATTCTGGCCATCATCATTATCATATACAATAACAAGGGAAGTTTACAAACGTAATACTTTAGTTGGCATATATATTATGAACGTGGATAAATACCTATGCATTTCAGTTACTTGTCCATTCAATTGGTGAGTCCAAAACCATATTTTCCCTTCTTTTTTGCTCCAAACAATCATGAATCTTCTTCCATGGTAAAAAAAAATATACAATGAAGAGTCTTTTGCGTTCTATATGCGGAGTAAAGTGGTGGGAGAATGACAAAAAGCTGATTTTATTCCGTGTGTGTCTGCCTATTCGAATATCCTCATTCTCACTGCAATTTTATTCATAGAAACACATACCTAATCATATAATATGCAAGCAAAACATTCCTTCATTCTTCTTCATCTAGCTTAGTCGTCTTCGTCCCTTTCTTCTCTCTCTCTCTCTCTCTCTCTCTTCCCCTTTTGAATCAAAAACGAAAAGAAGTTGAAAAAGATTCTCAAGAATCATTTTTTATATTCATAACATTATCACATCTTTAGGCTATACGCAAGTAAAATAGAACTAGGTATACATAATATAATGCAAGCATAAAAAAGCTAAATGCAAAGAAGCATTTTCTCCCTCCTTGTCGTTTCCTTCAAAGTTTATACACACTTGAATGATGACTTATGCATAAGTTACATTGTTATCATATCAGCATATCAAATCTCCGAAAAGAAAGAGAAAAGAAAGAGGAGAGAGAGAACACAGAGAAATCCTTTTTTCTTTTCCTCCACCTTCAATTCTTCATGGTTGATCGTCCTCTTGACAGTTTTCTACACACACACACTGATATCATAACTGTGAATAACACATTGGATGGTAAAGATATGGATTTTGAATTTAATACGGATGCCTCATTCTTTTTCTCCATTACTACTGCCTCCCATAAAAAATAGAGAGCGAGAGGACCAAGACACACAAGACACATCGCAATGCATGCATTGTGCATACTTACCGACGAGATGGGATAGGATACATATGGATCAGATCAGAGTGGATGAGTGAGTGAAGTGAATAAGTCATATGGAAAAAAGGGTATGAAATGGAGGTTTGTGCTTTGCTCTCTGTGTGCTCTAACTCTAAAGAAGAATGAAGAAATGGATGCTTCACTGCATAAAATCTTTCCTTTTCTTCTTTATTTTAAGATGACGATGGCTACCCAATGAATATGTATACATGGATGATATGATGGCAAACACATAGTGGCACGATATGCGATGATGTCGATGTCGACGCGGAGGACAGCAAGCTACTCAAATGTTAGCTTTAACATTTATTGGATTGGATTGATGTCTGCAGATTCTACATACGTTTGATATGCATTAGGATATATGCCAATGAAATTGGATTCATTGGAATAACAATCCAGAAATGCCCCTTTTCACCACACTGGAGAGAAAAAAATTTTCAAATATTCAAATCCTATGCATTTGAATTTTAAAAATATATAATGATATTTTGGGTACTGGTGACTGGTATTGACTTTTGCACGTGTGTGATGTACATGCATAATGTAATATTTAGCTAAGCTGGTTATAAAACTGTCATAAAAAGGAAAGTGGATAAAACGTGGAGTCGTGTTGTTTGCTGCTTTCAACTTTTAGATAGATGATATGAGAGATGAAACTAAACTAGCTTTGACTAGAATGAAAGCAAAAGCAAATACGAGAATAGCGACGACAGCCTAATAAACTTCAAAGTGTTCAATGTACTTTCGATATTTTGCAGAAAATTGTCTGGATTTTGTGACCTCCTTCATAATGTATGATTTAGACTGTGTACTATCTATACATATAGAGACGAAATATGATTTGAGATTTTTGAAACCAAAATCACGATAACATTGCATTACCACAAGGTATACTGTAGGAACAATGGAGTTAGTTAGCTACTTTATGCACGTTTTATCTACTGAGAATCACCTTCCCATCCAATATTTTTACGCAGCAATAAATGCATTGTGTTTAGTTTTTTGCTGTAGTAAAAGTACGCTCTCTCCTGCTTAGTCACACAAGAATACCCCGACCACACGACAAATCAGTACCCGTCAAGCAGAAAATTGTGATGATACGTCAAGCCATTTTGAAAATTGATGATGATGGCGACGGTACCTGATAGATTGCTTACATCATGTGTCTTTTCCTTTCATTCAAATTTGAATGTCATGGTCTCCAAGTCTATTAAAAATGCTCGTGGCAAGTGATCAATAACAGCGAGGATCCGTCACCGAGAAGATATTTTTTTGTGAGGATGCAGTCAACCTCGGCCGTTGTTCCAAAACACTTCTCATCTTCCTTCAAAGCAGTGCCAATGAGGATCATCATGATCATGATCATCATTTTCTATTCAAAATCTCATATGTGATTACTTTTTCAAGATGTTAGGTCATTCAAAAACGTTCCCCTCTTTGAGCCCGAATAATCTGTAATATTATCTTGAAGTTAGCAATTGACTCATAAACATATAGCGTGTATGTATGCATATAAGTAATATATTTATAGCATCGTTGCACCAACTCTTAGATATGCTTTAAGTATTTTGCTTAAATTTTATTACCTTTACATTACGTGCTATCCCGTAAGGATAAATACTATATTGGTATTTCAAATATAAGCAACCACTCACCAATATTTTACACAAGCCGTGCAATTTATAATCGATATTAAAAAATATTTTGCACATGTATGATTGCCTTTAATAATTTGTGGTAGGATATAAGTGATCAAATTGTTTTATGACCGTCCCACTTGTTTTAGTCAATTTAAGCAAAATACTAGAGTAAATTTTTGTTTTAACATCATCATCAGGTACTTTTCCAAGCAACATTGATTTAGTGGCCATTAAAACTACATAAGAGTACTTATTACCAGTTAAAATATAAATCCAAAAAAGAAAAGAAAACTAGTCAATGAAATAAAAAAAATTCTACTAATATCCTACTTGTACTTTGTACTGTACTTCATCCTCTTTCTCGTGCTTTTGGGTAAAAACGTATTTTCATCGTAGCAGGTTACTTTTCAGGGAATTTCTTTATGCTTAAGTAGACTGTATCATTCTCTTAACTAACATTTGCAATAGGTTTTTATATCCTAAAATGGTATTGAGGACACGCAGTCACTTCTGTCTCTCTGGGTTTGAAGGCTTGAGGCGAAATGAATCGACGTAACAAACTGTTTTAACCCATAAAGTTTATCCATATGGCAGAACAACGTTCAGTTTCAATCCCATCGAATATGAATAGAAATTGTATTATATCGTATCTTACAAAGTAACATTTACAACTGAAACAATTGCGTTTGATGCTGCGTAAGAGAACGCAGTAAAATATTGAGTAATATCAGTCAAGAGCATAGATTTTTATTTGACAAGTGACTCATTGTACTACACAAAGCTCAGTAGTAGTGCTGCTGCGTTTGCAGTCCAAATGATCAACATCAGTTTGCATTCGACTTGGACAAGATTTCTTTAAAACGATTTCTGGATCACATATATATTTATATACACACACTCCTAAAAATGACTTGATTTACAATGATAATGTCCGTACTAAGGTATAAAAACGGCTGCTCACACACAATGTATTTTCTAGTCTCACTCAATTTTGGAATCGAACCCTTTTATTCTCTCTCTTTTTTTACTCTTTCCCTTGTGTTTTAAATGTCCACTTTGAGAAATTTCCGTTACACTGACTGGATTACTTCAGTCAGCTACTTCTCTTACACTTTTTTATATATAGTACACCCCATGACAGTACTTCAAGTTCAATTTTCAGATGCACTTTCTTCATTCTTTCCTTCCTCTTTTCCAATCTATCTATATATACTCTCCTCTTATTTTTCCTTTTATCCAGAAATCCATTTAAGTAGCCAATGCAAAAAAAACTACCACAAGCTGGATCTCTCTACTACTTCAAAAAAACGCTGCTCAGATTCGGATACGGTTAACTGGCCGCAGCAGAAGTATATATCTATAGTGGTTTTTTACTGGTCAACTCAACATGACTTACTGTATAAGCATACAGCCAGTATAATGCTGTTTCATATGAAAAATACCTTGAAAAGGTTATCCTGTTTCGTTTTACTCCACATGGGATATGGACTCCTGGAGAGGGGACAGAAAGAATGATCGGTCCCATCCAAAGCTGATGGTAGCACTCAATTTTATACTAGGATTACTTTTATTTCATACAAGTCATAGAGGCGCAAAAGATGTATGCTTTATTGGAGAAAAAGAAAAACATTGATATAGCTGCTGCGGTGGACTCAAAGTGGACTGGCGGATTTTATTTTTTTGGAGAATGTTCTTTTTACGGTCCTGTTTGAGAGTGGGATATTTCATTCTTCCCATAAGTATATGTCTCAATTTGGATCGTATTTTACCATTACTTAAGATCTGGCCTTTAAATTCAATGTTATTCACTAAATTAAATGTGTTTCCTTATTTTATGAATATTAATTTGGTTATAATAAAGACTAGATCTCTTCCCATCACATTTTTTCATCTGCTTGAACGAGCATTGAAACTGAACTGGAACTGGATGGATATACTACAAAGTATATTATTGTTACAGTGCAATCTGATTGACTTCTTTAGCGGGTGTATTGGAATGTACTAAATGAACCGCAAAATGTACTTGAGCTGACAAGGTGTAGCAAGAGCAAGGAAGAGGATAAAACAAAAGAAGATGGGCAAGCAAGCAGTTTATAAGACACGTGTCTTTTTTGTCAACAACGCTGTGCTCCTTTTGTCTTATATAAGCCCTTCATACTAACGAAACAATGAGCAGAGTCTGGGACACGTTTACTATATTACCACCCTCGAAAAAGTCATCATCACGTTCCTCCATGACGGTAAGGAAAGAGAAAGGTAGACACACATATGTATGTATTATGTATCGCGTAAAACTCCAAAAACACATTTCACGTTTCTAGATTGGATGGTAATAAATTAGGTATGTGCTTCTGGAACTGTAATTGTTTGGTTAGTTCATCGTACGAAAGGAACTGTGTGAGTATTGAGTGTGTATATATACGTACGCATATTGCTATAATATAACTCATGTATTATTGTATGTGTGTTTTTGTGTTGGTTCCGGTTGTACATGTGGTTATTATTGTATTTATTTGAGAAAACATAGTGACGTCGAGAGCTGTTTTCCAGAACTCTGTCTTTGTCTTTAGAGAAGCTCTTTAACGTCCTCATATATTGCAATATCATGTGGCTCAGATGGGCTTCTAGCAAGCTATTTGTTTTCAAGGCAATCTTACATTTCCCCTTCCTTCCGAAAGTTCAAGTTCAACCCTCACTTTACTTCATCTCTCCGGTTGAAGAATGCAGCTTGTGCAGTGCGTTGTTTTGTGTTGCATGCGGAAACTCTTACTCACTTACAACAACTTATATAAGTATAGGACGAAAGCGATATGCAAGGAGTGAGAGAGAGAGAGCGAGTTAAGAAATCCTGTTAAGACATATTTTATGTCAATGATGGTGGTCTCCCTTTTAGCATGCCTCTTTCCAATAACCTGAAATTTTGGTTAGACCATATCGTATCGTATCATGATGTTGTTGTAAATGAAATTCCTCTGTGGCTACTCCACCACCGTGAACCACACAACTCCCTCTCAGCTCTCTCATATTAATTCATTGCACAACAAATTTCTAGTAACTGCTTCCAGCTTTCAAAAAAAATAACCTTGCTTATATGTATGTACTCTCGGCTTTCATACAACATCATCAAGAGAATCCTACCCTATCCGGAAGTTTGGAGTGTGGACATGCGGAAATTAGAAAGATATATATTCCGAGTCCGAAAGTTATGTAAGCAGAGGGATGTGGAAGTTAACTAGATATTATATGGGGAAGTGAAATTCTTTTTATGAGTGGTGTATTATTATTATATGCCCTGTTGTAATTGTAAGTAACGTGTATATACCTATAGTCATACCACCCTGAATACATTTACTTAAAAGAGCTCTCTTCTCATTTCACGCAAAGCCGGAACTTACTCCCAATAATCACAATGGGGTAAGTTACATTTACAATTTTCGTCTCGCTGTGAGCATTATTTCCCTTTATACATTTACTTAAAAGAGCTCTCTTCTCATTTCACGCAAAGCCGGAACTTACTCCCAATAATCACAATGGGGTAAGTTACATTTACAATTTTCGTCTCGCTGTAAGCATTATTTCCCTTTTTACCATGTTTCATAAGCGAAAAAACCTTGCAGCTACCTTTATGCTCCTGTAGAATAATAGTCGTTGTTGTATGAGTTTACTTATACTCATGTTCAAATTCAGTTTTCTCCCCCTTTTTTGTCAAAAAGTATGAAATTATGTTTGGAAGATTGCAAGTTATATATGTAGTTTACCCCTCTAGCTCTAGCCACGCAGTATATTATGGTAGAGTGGACATGGCCACTAAGCCGGAAGGGTGAGTAAATGAATGACGGACAGTTATTTGTCCTTAAATAACTATTTATGCTTGTAATGGGTCATTTACTTTTC
This sequence comes from Orchesella villosa, assembly GCA_036850725.1. Classification (NCBI taxonomy): domain Eukaryota; kingdom Metazoa; phylum Arthropoda; class Collembola; order Entomobryomorpha; family Orchesellidae; genus Orchesella; species Orchesella villosa. Next base: position 13,682 of record JAANSM010001731.1, read on the forward strand.
AAAACGGCTTGTCCCTTGATAACCATTTTGTTGGAAAGACACATATTTCTCTTCACCGACACACAATCTTGTTTGTTTCTATGTTAAGAGAAAATATGTGTGTTGCTGACAATTTCTTGGACTTTATTTCCTTGCCCTTTGCTTCATGCTAATTAAAAACTGTAGGGGTTTCGTACATAAACCTAATTTTCTTTACTCTCACTTTTAAATAGCTACAAAATGTCAAAAGAACGTCATTTGAAGAACGTGTAACCTCACGAAATCTTATAATAATCTTGCAGGACTTCGATTTTGTTTCGTTAAGAATGGTGCTCACAATAAGCATTAGAAAACGTGACATTTTATACAATTGAAGTCAAAATGATTGCAAGTTTAGTTTGACAGGGAAAATTGCATTTTTGAAAAAATGAGTTGATACCCTACCCCTTCTTCGAAAATACGTAATGGTATTATTTAAATAAATGTTCTTATTCTAACAGATGAAAGAGCTTTCTGTTGACAGTTCCTACTGCATTTTTATTCTTTGAAAAATGATTCAATTGAGGGTATTCCTATCTTGAATCTTTATTTCAATAACTCCACAATGACGAAATAAATCAAATAACACTTGAGTTGAAGCGCATATTTTGCTCTTTGTAGTCAGAAAACAATAATAAAAAGGGAGGAACAGAATCACAGGGTATAAGAAAATCAAATCAGTTTGGATGTTGTGAACAATTTCCATCTTAATTCTTTATAAATGTTTTGACAACCTTACATCTACACCTAATACATCATTACTCACTGTATAAAACTATAAACAGTGCAGTTTTTTCGTGTATATTTTTTTGTTTCTTTCCCGAAACAAATTAGAAAGGTGTTGCATCTGCAGACCAACACGTGCATGAACCATCAAGTCAAATAAACATCCGGAAGTTAACAGCTTTTGGCTTTAAGCGGAAGTATTGGAGAAAAAATAATTAGTGAATGAGAGTTTTGATAAGTTAAACATGAAAACAAAAAGTGCAACACCGCTATATATTGAAGTAGTCTGGAGCCTCCAACTTTTGAATCTATTTAGCATTAAGTTTATGCTTCCCTGCTACATTGAGTTTACATTGCTTGGTGATCCATTACTTTTCCATGAAATGTTTACCACTTTCATTATGAACTTGCAAGAATTTACCCGCAGTAGCACCAACTTTGATGCACTGGGGTATTAAAGTAGAGTTCACTTCAAAGTCATGCTGCAGTTTTGTAAAATCCATCAATCCTGCTTGCTTAAATCAAGAAACTGTCAACTCGCTTTTAAACCAAGATGTATGACGTATATCGCCACGCGCATAAGCTAAGCATATACATATGCATCTAAAAAGGGTTTTGGTAGTCTTTCGGCAGTCTTTGAAGATGGAAATAAAAATGAACTCTATACTCTATACTTTATGTAAAACGTAAAAACCTTGAAGCATGCTTATTTATTCAGTATAAATATATTATGGATGCACAAAAAAACCAAGCAATTCTAATTTAAATTACAACGAAGGCCAGCTTTTTTCACAAAAAAGTAACAGAACAGTTGAGAACAGGTACATAACAAGTCATAACTTCGTACTTATTTATCATCATGATGATGTGGTTTGTAAGTGCAACGTATAAGGTTCTAAAAAGGGAAAACCGCAATTGTGCACAAAATTATTAGTCGCATCCGGTACATAACAGGAAAATTCGTACGGATGAAAGTTTCTTTCATTGATATCCAAATGATGAAGAGTGTATCATGTCTGACGATAAAATTAAATGTCAATGAATACGTAATTCATCGAGGTACTCACAATATTGCAACCAAAGTTGCATGCATCCACGTCTACTTCATTATTTTTGCAGAACTACTTCGCTGTTCAACCAGACCTTGTAGAAGTAAAGGTATATATGAGTATGTGAAAGCACTGTGCTTATACTTTGTATATTGCCACATCAGCAGCCTCTTTATTTAGGCCTTGAACACGTCAGGTCATGAGTTTTAGCCCGTTAAGTCAAAGGGGAAGGTATATGGCAGTAAGTCGAGGGCTCAAGAGGTTTCTTTCCATTAAAGTAAATGATATTACATTTTTACCTCTCTAACCGAGTCTAGCATTATAGCACACGGACGTTTGCATTGATCTAGCTAGTTTTCTCCCTTCTTTTTAGCACTCCATACTCCATACGCACTCGTGAGTAAAAGTATATAGAAAAGCAGGAGTCAAACGAGCCCGTGGTGAAGTTATGAATTCATGTGAGTTTTTTACAGTCTCAAAGAGAGGTCCCAGGCTAAATCCTTAATGTATCTTCAAGCTACAGGAAATGTAAGAATGTTACATCNTCAAGCTACAGGAAATGTAAGAATGTTACATCAAACCAAACTCTTTACTTCAACATGATCATTTTTCTCCTCCTACCTTTTCCATGCTCTACTGTCTACGCCTACCCCACATTTTTTACTGGTGAAGTGAAAGTATAAAGAAACCAAGTCATTTTTCAGGACAACAGGTTCATTCAGCCAGAGATATAAAGCGAGTTGGTTTTTGGTGTAGATTTAAGTAGCTGGCTGAAGTTGGTTTCAGAACTGAGCTGGTCTATGATGCTGATGGTGGTGTAATAATTCCTCTTAACACAGTCTTTTTTTCCCCTGTAACATACGCAATGTCTTTTAAAAGCATTACAACTTTTTGTTTTATACGGACATATTTATTATAGTTTGTAGGGCTAGTAACAAAGAGCCATTTCCCCATAATTAGTCAACGATAACGCTGTAAGCGGAAGCTTAGAGTCAGAGGGACTCTTTTTGTTTAGAATTGAGTTGAGTAAATGTATATAGCTATATAAAATTGAAGAGTACAATGCCAATTTTCTTCATTGAAAGTTGCTGTCTTTATTAGGCAATATACACCGTTGCTGGTGTTGCCAAAACAAGTTCCTTTTTTCAGTTATTTACATAGAGTATATATGAGTACTTCATTTACATGACTTTTTTATAACCTTATACATATATTAGATTATTATTTTTATTTAAGGCCGCTTCAACAATTAATTATTAGGCTTGAATGTTGCATTTATACCAACATAGCATGCATTGATCAATATTATAAGCTTTCACCAAGCTTTCACCCTATTACTATATTCACAAATAAGAGCATCTAAACCCTAAACACCTTATTCGATATATATATTTACTATAATGAGCACATAAAATGACAGTGAATTTGATAGTCGAATTTTCTTTTCGGTAAATAATACCGGACAGCATCAAAGCTGGAACACAGACTGACACAAATGAGTATATACACATAGCATAATATATTATTATTATAGTTGAGATAATCTCACTGAACTTCGATGTTCTAATCATTGACAACAATCAACAAACTACCTATACCTACGTAATATATACAGAATGGTGTAGCTACATTAACATTTGAAAACTCTTTCTTCTCGTTTACTTTATAATGAATGATAAATACCTCATCCGAAGTTCTGTTGCATTCAAATTTCAATGCGATCTAAAACTCGTTCTCTAACTCGACAACAACTAAAAATTCTACTTACTTTCGTTCTCCATAAGCTGACTGTTCTATACTGGACTTGTCATTTCGTTCGAGTAAATATTTCATTCAAATTTA
>JAANSM010001732.1:0-17312 GCA_036850725.1 Orchesella villosa
CCCCGACCACGAGTCTACTTGGGTGATCTGAGAAAACTAGTTAAGTAGACTGATCGTGAGCGCAAAGAATCGCACTGCTGCTACTGCTACCATACAGCAAAACTTCGTTCCGCAATTCTCTTTTCACAGGTTGCCGTCTCCTATTCTGACTTCTGTGAGCCGTGCCTTCAGCCTTGGAGTTTACACAATGCATACATCTTTCTCTCCCATTTTTATCAGGCTCTGCTTCTCTCTCTCTTCATCGTATATACTTGCATGAGCTATGTTTGTGCTTGAGTAAACGGTAGTATCAAGTTACGCAAAGGAAAGGAATTAGTACTTCAATAAAAAATCCATAAAAGTTTTATGCTTCTCGGGCGTAAGACAGGCCATGTAAAGTAGGCTTGTCATAACACATACTATTTGAGGTTTTGAGATGATGGGATAGTGACATGTTATTGACTTTTTATGAGAATTTCATTGCTCTGCTTGTGGCTTGTTAAGAGATTTCTCGTAATAAGGAGTGTAGTTGATTTAGATTAGAGAGAAAGAGAACTCCGCCTGAAAAGATCCTTCCATGATTATTATTGTCGACATAAACTTGCAAGCTTTCAACACAACTACATTTTATGTGGGTTGCAGTCACACTATGAAAAACTGTGGTGAAAAGGACTTCTTGATATTGCATGCAACGATGTAAATGAACGTGTGAATTAAGATGATACATATCACACATCATGTCATTGTTCTAAAAACAAAGAAATCACTGGAAAAAATACGTTTAATTTCCTGTTTCACGCGTGTATTTAATTCCAACCTTGTTTGTTTTGTGGGAATAGAATCGTCACAACTTAAAATTTATACAGAAGTACTTATTTGGTCAGCAATACAAACTCGCCAATATTATTGTTGATGCTTACTTTTTGTTGCAGAACGAAACACACAGCAGCCGCCACAATCACCACCTAATCGTTTACTCTCAACAATATAAGAATCTTCTTAGTGCTCCCAGCGCAATCATTTGAAAATAAAACAGCTCATCTCATAAAGGTTTAGATGCACTTGTGTTGATGTCAATGGCAGCTCATAAACCAATCCTTATCCCCTATCCAAAACGACTAGAAAAGAAGGTAACAATAAGATGAGTACGAGGCAAAAGTGAATGTCTTTAGCTTTTGTTGTCTTCTTTTCAAAGGAGCTTTTATATAGAAGTAGTACTCCAGGTTACTTTTCCTTTAACCTTATTCCTATTTAAAAGGTAGTAATAATCTCTGATAGCATTTGTTTTTACTTTTAGGGGCATAGTGAGTACTTACACCGTAAAGAAAGAGTTTTCACTTCCCCATGCCATACCGTTTCGTTCTACGAGCAACATTCCGTTTTAGACGGAGATGCAACGCGAAATAAATTGGAATGTACAAAATGCTTCAATGCTACATTACATTACAGGTGAGACTGAAATGTTATAGTATAGTATGCAATACAAAATCTTCTATATATCCGCTACAACATATGCCTGTATCCCACAAAATCTCCAAAAATTACCAATATTGCATCGTTTTGGAAGTATTACTCGGCTCCTTTGAAACAATGGACTTTTCATTCTTCCAAGAATGTTCAATACGGTGCTACACACTGCATTCCTTTCCTATTTATCCCCTTATAGTCACATTGTTTTTGCTGAAAGGGATTTCCTTTAAATTTTCTAGAATAGCATTTTCCAACCGCTCCAAAAAACCTCAGGATGCCAGAATCTTTAATCCTGTATGAAAAATGGTTACAATAAATTCGAGCGTTCCCATTAAAATGTATATTTCTTGTGTTTAATGGCCCGAACCACATCGCATCTTAGTAGCAGCCGTTGCGTCTACTATATATACACTACACGGTGCTGCTGCCAACAAGCAACTTTACATTTCTACCAACACTATAGAATGCAGTACCTCGAAAATTTTCGTTTTTCTATCCATGCATTTCTCATTTTCTTTCTCGACTCACTCAAAGAGCTCAAAAACTGAGCTCACGTTGGAGAACTTGCGATATCATTCATGAATAACTTGTGATATTTGGGAGAGGGTGTATGAACACTTCCATCAACTCCCATCATCTTTTCCTCTCTCTCTCTCAGCTCAGCTCTTTTCTCTTGTGACTGAGTGAGTAAGCTTACACAATTCATGCATTATTTTCACCAGAATATTTGTATGCATTCTTTCAACCATCATTATTTTGTTTGTCTTGTTTGACGGTGGTAGTGGTGGTGGCAGCAGTTGCTGGTGCCTTTTAACACTGGCTCCATTCTCTGTGCTCTACCACACACACACCACGTCTCTCGCTAATACTTTTCCTGGTTATTTTCTTTAAAAATAGAATACAATTGGAATGGAATACTATTTTGTGGTCTCCACGCTGTGAAACATTGCTGACGGTCGTCATATCTCAAAACGAGAGGGGAAAAGACGAAATACGGCAGAAAACTAATGTTGCTTTTTGCTACTACTATACCATCATCACCACTGCTTTTAGTTTTTAGTTAGTTTGTTCAAGCGAAAGAGCTGCTCACTCACACACAAAATGCATTCAAACATTCTCGTTCGTTTTCTACAAAAAACACTTTTCCCTTCTCTTTTCTCTCTCTCTCTCTCTGACAAAGGCATTGTAGTCTAGTCTAGTCTCTTATAATATGCACATATTAGCATAGAAGTTACCCGGGTAGAAATGGTATGAAGTAACTTAATGTACCGTGATGGGAATATAGTGAACTTGGTAGAAGAAAATAATGGAAGTTTGTGTGACATGTATCTAAATGTATACTTGGAGCAATAATATGTACTTACGTATGGATAGGAAGTATGGTAAGAAAGTAAAAAGCAGAGAGAGAGAGGAGAGAGAGAAAAGGAATAAGCCAAAAACAGAGAGGGAAAATCTATTATTTATTCTGACAGTGCACCGGGCATTTTCTCATTTCAAACCCTGGCAGGGGGCTCCCTTTTCCCTCTTCCTATTCACAATATTTTCCTCTACGTTTCTTCTCTCCATTTCAATTCTCCAGAAACAAGTTCCTTGAGAGAGTGAGTTTAGTATAGATCTTGTATGCATTCGTATTCCTCAAACTAAAAAATTCCTTCACTGCTCCAACTCCAACACCCGATTCAATCCACGATGGTAATATGTGCCTTCCAGTTCAGCTCCCCGAGATGTGATATGTATATCTAATGCGCCATGTATTCCCCAAAGACATGATGCCAGAAGATGAAATCTTCTTTGTAAGCAGCGTTGTGGCACAAGTACAAAAAAAAGTACATGAGAAACAAAGATCCCAGAATTGGGATCACAGCAGAGATGAGTTTTCTCTACGCTGGCCAGCCCAGCCCACCCAACTCCGATTTTAATTTACATATTTGCTTAGTTGAATAAGAAAATACTAGTAAGCTCTTCCAAATGTCTCAATGTTTTTGCTAGAAGAAAAAAATTGTTAAGGGATGGAAAAAGTTCCGGAAGGAAGCTACAAAAAGCTATTTCAAAACTTTTTTGTTTGAAAAGAAAACTTGTACTTTTTTGGACTCAACTCGAAACTCTCCTAATCCTCAAAGATTTAGGTGGAACTCTTAGTAACAAAAGGAAAAAGGAGGCAGCTGAGGGAAATTTATTATGGCTATTTTCAGAAAAAAATGGAGAAAACATACAGATATCTGGGAAAATACATAGAAAGGGCTCAGCTCCGCACAGTTTTAAATATCCCAAAAGTGCACGGACCAACTGTCAGGAATAGTGTTTTTCTCCTTTGGAGCTTTACTCGATCCGTCCATCCGACCATTATCCCGTCTTTGAAAACTTATAAAATCCTGCTAGAAAAGGAATAGATGCTTATTTTAGTTTCTTAGTTGCATTGCATGTGTGGAAGTTTTTTTTTGTCTCTAGTACGCTATATACTAGATATACACACAATATCATCATCTCAATTGTGTGTAGGACCATGTTAGTATAGCAAAGCAGTTGTTGGAGGGATCATAGTTTTTCTTCTTGGTCTTTCTTCCAAAAAACTTTTTAGACTCGCCAACCAACTTGTGCTTTTGGGAGGCACGCACGCTTTGCTTGCTTAACGGCTGGAACAGCTTGAAAAAAGAATGAAAAGAGCCATTCACTTAAAGGAGAAAGTCCATTAGAGAGAAAGAAAACCAATTCCATACTTCAACCAAGTTACTTACTCTACTTATTTCTTTTTTTCGTTTCTAGACAGGACATGAACGAATGAATCCCTTTCCTGTTTTTTTTCTCTTTCTTTTCTTTTCCCTCTCTCACAGAAAATGTTTTTTCTCCCGATATGCTATTATAGCATGACAGCAAGGGAATGCTTGGGCTTGTGTACACAAAAGAAACTGTAAGTGACTAGAGTCTCGGAAAAAATTGCTTCGTGCTCCGAACCTCTATATTCACTAGAAAGCCATTAATGAACAATAGAAAAAGTAGATATTGCTTTTCTCCATTAATTTCTCTTTAAGTGCACAACAACATACATGTGACTACTCTCAAGTAATACACATATATACTTTTACGTTTGTTTACAGAGCCTGCAACTGATCGGCAAAACAGAAGGTCACGAGCGGGGCAACGGGAGAATTGAAAACTTTGTTATCTACATTGTTTACGTGGAATTTTTTGAGATCTCAAATGCTTTCTATTTCTTCACCTATGATGATTTTTATATGCTCACCATAAAAGTTGGTTGTTGGCTGTTGAGTGGGCAGAAAATGCACCTTGGTAATTGGCTCCTCTTATCTGAACGTGTTTTGCCTCCGAATGAAAACAGCCCGACTCCGACTAATTTTCTGCTTTTCGAAGAAACTATAGAATATTATGTATGTATAGTAGATTGAAGCAACGTTTTCATTACATGAAGCGAAAGTTGATACTGAAATTAGTTAAGCACACAGTGCATGTATGTTGTAATAATAAAATTTGTAATTGCTTGCAAAGCAAAAGCAATATCACACGTATTCATGTATACCCATGTGATGATGACTCATTGACAAATACTCATCGGATTAGAATATATAGCCAACACACGACTCCGACTCAACTAAACTATAGAAGCATTTTAAGAAGACAGAGGCGTCCGTTGATGATGTTTGAGGGATAAACACCATTTTAGTCTGAACTCAAAGCAAGGTATCGAAATTTGCCATAAATTGGTTGTACGTGTAATGATCGACCCTTTGAGCTGTCGAAAAAGAAATTACTTGTAGGGGTCTGATCGTGATTAGGTCTTAATGATGCTAAAGATCACGTAAAATTATTCCTTAACACACTCGACCCGAAATCCCCATATCTTTCTCGCTTGCTCATGAAATTCTTTCTTGGGATTTTGCACATAAATTATGAGAGTACACAAGGCAAATTGTTAATGACTGAGTAAGCAGATTCAACAGCAAAAGCTCCCCACCGCCAATATACACGTTGTAAAGACACGTACATTCATATAAGTGAACAAAAGCGATAAGGGAAAAGATAGTGAGGAGAGTTCGTTTCGATCCGACAATTACGACAGAGAACCAAAGGCATTTGGAATGCCACACTTCAGTGCAAAGTCATGTTGTATACCTCCGCTGGGATTACCTTCTTTCCCTGGGTATTATCGCAAAGTATATAGGATTACGGAAAATATATAGAAAGAATCTCATTACCTTTTCCGGGATTACGGTCCGAAGAAATTTTAAGAACGAAAGGTTTCTCAGCTTTTCTAGTGGGGGCTTAAACCTGGTGTGTGTGCGACAAAGAAGAGAGGGGGAGAATGCAAAGTAATAAAAGAGAAAATGTAAAACCCATATAGTATTCGGTTCTACTCACTACATTATCAACTGCTACCAGCAATAGCAACGCTTAGAGAAACGGCTATATTCATGCATTGACTATTTAGACAAGGCTATTGTGAGGTAACACGATCGGGTATAAATAGTTTCATGGATGTATTTATTATAGTATTGTGTAAGAAGATTAAAAATTACTACTTCAATTAAAAATACTTTAACTTAAAAATTTCTTGTGATTTGCCTCCTTATCCGATTTGGAAAGGTTGGGTTTGAATGTGAATTTCAAAAAAGTATTCTAACATTCTACTTCGATATAGGAAGGCAACGCGGGTATTCCTGAACGTATAGATATATAGTGGATAGTTCAACGTAATGTTGTAAGCAGAACGCCGAGCATGGCATGGCCTTGGTTCCTTTTCTGATGCTTCATTTTGAGAAACGTCTCTTGTTTGGTTTTCACAGCGAGAGTTTTAAGTCTAGCATGATAATGTCACATTTTTTCTATGCGAAAAGTAGTGAAGAAGCATGAGAAACGAAAATGTTGGTATTATGCGGAGATAGATATTGNCACATTTTTTCTATGCGAAAAGTAGTGAAGAAGCATGAGAAACGAAAATGTTGGTATTATGCGGAGATAGATATTGCATTTGGCTTAAAGAAAGAATCAGATCGGAAGAGGAAAGAAAAGGAAGTAGTTGTCGTAAGCACAAGGGAAGACGGCAGCTATCATCATACAGAGACTGCCACCAACTGAGCTGAAATAGACTATTTGCCTTTCGCACGTTTGTAATAAATTCTTCGCGCTTAAGTGAACTTACCATCTTCTCTTTCTCGAAAAAAAAGTTTTCCCCGTTCTAGGCGTATGAAAGCAATGTTGAAGAAATACGGCTTAGAAGAAAAAAGGGAAGGAAAAAGCAAGAGAGAGAGAGAGAACTCTTTATTTAGAAGGCTTTTCGAAAAAGAGACGGAGAACAAGCTGGGTTCTTTTCTCCATTCCCATTCAAGTAGAAAGCTGATAGTGTGCACACATGGCTGAGCTCGGTTGTTGGATAGAGCGAGTGAACGTTAAAAAGAGTCGAGCAAAGAATACTGATATAGCACATTATGGGAAAAGTTATTTTCTCACTGTATGGTTATGTATGGATACTATATTTCCTGATAAGGGTCTGCATGCACACACAAAGGACTAGGATGTTTTTCGCCCTTTCACTCGCCTCCTTGATTGCACCATTTTTTTCCAGAAAAAAAAATTGTCCAGATAAGTAACTTCCGTTGTCGTTGGACAGTGCAACCAATTTCGGAGCATGCATGTAGGTGAACAATGTATCACACCAAACTACGATGTAGTAACGTAGCATTCGATTTCGTCGACCAAAATCGTCAGCAACGAATGGTTTTTTGGAATATAGGAAAGACACTGAGATGAAGTATTCATACACTATAAGCTTTTTAACAATTTCATAGTTTCTAATACAGAAAGAAAGAGTCTTGATTTGTACAGGAAATGTGGTATTTCTTTCCGATCCATGTTGTTGCAAACAAACTCATGTGATACAGATGACACAACAAAAAGTTTGAAATTGCAGAAATTAAGTATGTAACACATTTACTAGCATTTTAGTTGGTATATTTCATACAGTTCGATTAAAATATTTTAAGCAACGCGCATCTACTTCATGTAAATACCTGATTTTCGAGTTAAAATTATATTACGGGTTAATCAACAAACATATACCCCAACTGCCGAACAACCTACTTTATGAATTAATTTTTAAAACTACCCAATTTTATTATATCGATGCAGAAGCCATACATACACGCCCTTGCCGTATTACCAACATCATCAATTGAAAACTCATTCATGGAGCGATTTTAGTACGGATGAAGATTAGTGCGGGTATTTATTGTCAAAATTTATTTAAAAAATTCACCTTATTTACGATTAACATAAACAAATAATTCAGAATTTTATATAATTTCAGGGAGTAAATCATGCTTGTTGGAAGGTGCAGTTTAACCAGCAGCGGCACAGCTTCTATTTCTTTTGAGTCGCCCGTTGCAAGTTGATAGTGCCAAAGGAGTACGAATGTACACGACTTGCCATGCAGCATCCTGAGTGTTAATATCAACAAGGCCAAGACGTGTTTACTCTTTGCATCTCATCTTCCTCACTACTTCTCTCTCGTTTTCTGTGTTTCAACACTCCTCCGACGTCCCACCTACCAACAAAGCGAGCCCACGAAGCCTTTTGCCCCTGCGGACATTACAATAATCATAATAATAATAATGACAATAATGATAATCATGAATGAAAATTGGCTGTTCGTTGTGACTCTCTTGATTAGATTTGATCGGCTGATTGAGTTTAACAAGCCATAATAACCAGTCATAAGATTCAGATAGGGATTAAGATAGTGCGGTATTATATCGTCTTTGATTTGATTGTTGCCGTCACCATCATTTCAACCTCTTATGTATTCAATGTTTATTAAATAAGCCGTTTACATATGCAAGAAACCACCGACTAAAAAAGACCACCAAAATGTATGAAACCCTCATGTTGTTAAGCATAAGAGCTGTATTGACTATAAAATTCTGCGTAAGTGGAAAACAACTCTACTCTTGTGTAAGTATTCATGTAGCATGTGGTGTTCAATCCAAATTGTATCATTTTTATGTAGGTTTCTTGTATTTCGCATAACATATACTCTTTTACGTACTTTCGTTGTCAATTGGATAATATGACTATACGAATATAGTACATTAACACTATATAACAAGTATAGACGAGTTAAATTAAATTCTAAATTTTGGCTAAACCATTTTGCTATGTTATCGGAAACGGCTGCATTGTTACCAATTGTAGGCGTATTAAATGTAATCAAAACCGTGTATCAGTAATCAAAATCACGATCAATGATATACTCTTCTTAATTCTTGTAGAATCTTATGTAGATTGTACATGAACGCATGAAATTCTTGTAGGCGTAACTGTACGATGGCCTTGAAAATAAAATTTTGTAAATGGTTGCAAATGTTTGTGCGAGCTTTTTTTATAGAAATAAATTCGAATAAATTTTTGCTTTCATAATATTGTTAGAAATTATCTTATATCTGTATCAATGAATTTCTATATGATATATATGTTATACATGCCAGTTTGTACTTCTGTATCCCTAATTACACAAGCACAATAGATAAAATGCATGTCTTCCAACAAACCAACGCCAAAACCAGAGACTTTGTTATAATTGCATGAAAATTTAAGTTTAATAAAACAAATCTAAAATGTGAATTGTTTCCTTAAATTTGTTGTATGCTTTAGCCATTAGTACAAAAAATATCTAATACTTATGTTATGGTGGATATCTCAAATTTCTCAGATTTTGAATCTTATGCTTGTGAAGTCAATTAACTATAGTACGTGTACAATAATTCATATGTTGAAAATGATAATTTAATTTTTCCTGTAGAAAGTACTAGGCCATTAGTCACTCATAAATGCTCAATGAGAAATGTCATAAAAATAAATTGCAATCAGTCAGACTCACAATCAGACAGTCGCCTCTCCTCTGATCACTGTTTCTAGTATTGTAACAACCTTTCCCCAAAAGTTTTATGCAACTCACTAAGCTAATTACAAAATCTTTACTTGAATGAAGACCACATTTATATGGGAATACGAATACCTATATGAATCTGAGCACAAGATGAAATTGTGTACTCATACAAATAGTACCTATAGTGTATAGAAAAAAGAAATCTTGGCATCTTGACTGAAGACTGATTGTTGCGTTGCGGCATTAACATTTGTTTTGTTCACAGCAGCGCACCATGATTACATGCACACACAGTGGCGGGTGTGTAGTTGCATGCACTTCTCCCGTCATATATTATTAATCAACATCCCAAATTCACAGAAAACTCAAAGGATGCACCTCCCTCACATATATCCTTTTCTTTTCGGCTGTTCTCTCGTTAATTTTGTGCCATAATGTTTTATACCATAAAATTCTTGTTTTTTGTTGTAGAAAATGGTGTGTCATTTATGAATCGTGATCTTTCATACAATAGGAGCATTTTTCTTGTCTTTGGACTTGACTACATGACTAGTAGATGGACACTTCTTTCTACTTGCTAAAGGGTAGTTAGTGGTTGTGCATGTAGTTCTAATGCAGTTTATCCATTAGTTCCACTGTTCAAGCAAGTATCCACTTTTCTTTGTTTTCTTCTTGTTCATGTTCCCTATTTTAATGGCTGATAATGAGCAGTTAGTAATTAACACATACATACATTTTTGTTTGAGCATCACAGGAGCCAACGTTTGCATCACATTTTGAGTCAATTCTTTCGGTATTTTGTACCTTTTTGAGGGACATATATTAACCTACACAAGGGAAATTGATATCATACATCATGTTGTCGGCTTCAAACATTCGGATATAAAAACTAATGTTGCTCAAATTTGAGAGAAAAACTCTACACATTTCCTGTGCACACTTAGTCATTCTCACACTGCAACTGCAAACATTTTCATCGTATTTCGTATTTGGAAATCCACACAGATAATATGCTTCAGTAGTATTCATCAATTTGTACCAGATGTGATGTGATACACAGCATTGCATTGCTGCTATTGGCTTTTAGACTGAAAAGTAGGAACAGTCACGTTACGTTACAATATAAATGTGCTCTGGTAACAAGATGGACCAAACCCTGTAATTTAATAAAGTACTAGTTAGCTATCCAATCGAGGAAGAAGTCTGAGCGCATACGAATGGGCAGACGCAAGTTTCGGGTTTAATAAAAAACGTAATGCAGCTGATGTTAAAAGGCGAGTTGTAATTTACGCTTGTTACTTTTATGCTCTTCCAACACCAGCAATGATGGCCTTTCACCCTCCAGGCGAATCATCATGGTGCATTGTATATATGCTTATGTCTTCCAATCCCTGAGGAACTTCCATAGACTTTCTAATGATATATTGGGTGGTTGGGTGTGTTTCAATTGTAACTCTGTTTTTGTTCGCCTTTGCTTGTTTCAAAACCTTGGCCCTGGCATTAGAAACTCGGCATGTGTAATGTAAGCTAGCAGGTAAAAGTAGTGGAATGGAAAATGGAATGGAATCAAAAAGTAGAATGAGAGATGAGACCCATTATAGAGATAATTGGTTATGGAACAGAATGGAATGAACATTTTTTTCTTCGTGAAAACATATTTTATGTGCATTATAACAACAACAACGGACCAAATCAAGTAATATATATAAATACGAATGTCACATCTCCTCCTAGTTGTTTAGTCATTGTTCTATGGATTTTATGTATCATTATGTGAAACCTCTAAAGTCTGCAATAAAGTCAATAATAATAATAATAATAAATAAGGTAAGAAAAAACAAACGTAGACAGATTTCTCCTCAACGAAACCCCTTTTTTCTTAAGTTGCGTACAAGGCAAGGTTGAGATTGTGTAGATGTCCATTCGGCCAAGAAGGAAACATGGGCAGAGGAATCTCGCTGTGGTATAAAGTGGCAGAAGCCTTCCTTCATATTTACGGGACCATTATAATGCAACCTCTATCATTTCAAGACTGTTTCCTTCAGGAGATGCCGACAATTTACAATTACAATACTAAATTCGACGGGACGATGAAGAGCATAATATTATATATACACACGGGCATGATTATGGCTGAGTCGTGATGATTTCTGATAATAATATGCAGTCTCTTCTCTCTAGTAATAAGCTTTGCTTGCTATAATGCCGATGCAAGCGCAGCGCAGCGTAACGAGAATGGCTGATGTCCGATTGGTTAACAATATAGAGTAGTAGTTAGTAACAATATAATGTGATGTAGTATATTATATTACGACTTCAAATGGCTTTTTGTTAAATTAGAGAATGACTAGATGCATGCATGCTTGCTCACTGCTGACTGCGATGCTCATGAGCTGTTTTTTATCCAATAGAAAAGTATAATCTGTGTTGTGTGCATAAGCAAATACAGTCTCAACAACTCTCTTGTCTCTTTCCCTCTACGAAAACGGTGTGCCGCAGAAAAAAAACAAGCCTATGTGTGTGGTTCGATGGTGGCAGACCAGTTTCAGGTATCTTGTATTACTGATTCTTTACGAAAAGTTGGACTTGATCCTCAGCTTAAGTTGACAAGTGAATTTATATCCTTGAAGTAGTATCTCTGTGTTTCACATTTTTTCGTATGCCGTTGGTTTCTCTTACATGTATGACAAAGCCAATCCTTTAAAAAAAATTTAGATTTAAATACTTTGTTTTGTAAGACGGAAATTTTTCACGAAAAAAAGTTATCATCATAATCTGAAGTTACTATCTTCAAAGCTTTGAAGGGTTTCTTGGATTCCTAGCGCTAAAACTGAGATCAACCTATAATAGAAATACAAAACTATTTAAATTCCCAACTTCACTGTCCAAAATTCCATGATTCTGCAAAGGACTGACGGCTTTATATGTACTTGTGAAGTTGTATTTGGGAAGTTTCAATGGTATATCGAAAGTTTGGTAGTCAACAATGAAAAATTGTAAATGTTTCTTAGGCAAATGAAATAACATGTCATTCTGGGAAAAGTACGCTACGCTTGACAAAATGATTTTTTTGCATTCGATTCGTTTGAACTAAATGCTACACGTGTTTTATGAGATGTGCTATTTTTCACCTGGCTAAACTTTGTAATTCAAAGCAATCGCTATATATAGGCAAAAAATACCATGATGTGTTATTCGCATTTCTTTTCATCAAGCTCTCTCAGTACCTCCACTGAAGATATGTATTTTCCTTACCGACCACTGTCCGAAAAAATTGTAGCAAATCTAGAGAAATGCCATGTGAAACGTTCAAAACAAGAATTCTCCGGAGAGCCATCATTTCTGATTGGAAAGGGACAAATATCGCCTGCCTCTTCACTCTTACATTTCCTGCCACTTATATTACTGTGTCTTACACCAAACCAAATGCATAGAGAACTCAGAGAATCAAGTGGTCCATGTAACCAAGAATGTGTAAGAAAGTAAAAAACCGAAAGTGGGAAAATTGGAAGAAAAAAAGAACAAAAAATAATAGCGAGGAAAATAAGTGAATAGTATTTCAAGTTGGAAAAGGGAAAAAAGAAGTTAGATTCTCAGTGGATTTGACGAGTTACGAGAAGCTACAATTGCATTACGTTGAACATTGCTTTACTATCAACATTACATACTGTCTACTTCTTACTCTACTTTCTCTGCTTTGGCATACATACATAGCTGTATACTACTCGAATCGTCTATATTTTTACATGCATATATGTACATTTGGAAAGAGTAAAGATCTATATAATTTTCTTCTCAACCAACTTGCTAGATTATGCTATTATTCTTTCATCTGTCTCCAGCTCTCTCAACCAATTTCTTCGGAGGAGAAAAAGAAAAAAAGTTGTGGTGGGAATGGAATGCCATGACTGGCTGTGGGTACAAAAGAGAGTGTGTAGCAAACTAATACGTGAGAAAAAAGAAATAGACACTCGAGAGAGTTTCTAAACTTACATGTTTTCATCGTCGTGTACGTATTTGTTTAGTGGAGGACAAGTCAATTCTCTAGAGATTTGTTTCATCCACAATTTTCAAATTCTTTTCTTGGCCTCTATCCTTCAGTATCTGTCCTCTTCTCTCTCACCATATCTCCAATTGGGAGAATGGGGATATATATTGAGGGAAAGGAATGGGCAAAATGAAGAAGAGGAGCACGAAAGAGAAAGCTGTTAAGACTTTTCTGTCTCCTTTTCTTCCCAGATTGAATTGGAATTACGATCCAGAAAATTCAGTTCATGTTCTGACCCTTCATCAAATTTCCAATTTTGATCGAGACTCTTCCAGGAAAAACTCCCTATGAATTCGAAAAGTTGGCTCGATTTGCTATTCCACTCAAACCGTTGTTGTTTCGAGGAAGCGAGCGGGTCAAATTTGATGCTGGCTGCTGTTTCATATGGAAGACCATCCGCCGCTGGATCAAACTCGCTTTTTCTTTCTTTACTGAAACGAGAAACTAATAGACACACTATATATAAAACCCACGTACAAAAACTACATGCATATAATATTCCGAGGAGAATTTACTTTCGAATGTCTTGAACTAAAGTTGAACATCGTTCGTGCCAAGATGGAATCATTATTTATTCGGTAACGACGCTTGGTCGGAAATTAAAAGCAGCTGAAGCATTGAGTCAAATGATGTTTTGTGGATTTTTTAGAGAGTTACGACAAGGCAGCTATCATCACATTATGCTTTCCGTGGTTGAACTCGGAGTTGTATATAGTCGTTATTTGAGCAAGGAAACTGGTTGACTATCATATCATATCATTTTAAGGCACGCATTTCACCGCACCATACACACACAACTCATATAAGTGGTACAAAACCGAGAGCGTCATTAATTCCAGCTCACCGTTTCCCTGTTTCTTCTTCTCTATCCTTAATGATACGCAACATATACATATACATCTGACATTAAATTAAACTTTTTGAGTAGAATCCGCAAGTTAACTGTCGCTAAAAGCATCTCACCAAGAAAGTCAGGCGGAAAATTTAATTATTTACATGCTTCTTCGTTGATAAAAGATTGCTTGCAATGATTACAGTCAGACCTCATCGGTACCTTTCACCTTTAAGTTTAGTCATTTAAATGTAAATGCCTTGCCTGTTTCACACGTATATATAAGCAGCCATGAGTGAGAGTAGGGCGATAAAGCGACAAAAGAATAAGACTACCTTGGTGGAGCAATATGGAGAAATAAATATTTCTTCAACTTTAATTAAGAAATAATTTAGTGGACAATAAAGAAGCGTGTTTTAATTACGGAGAGTATGAATGAAGAAAAGGCGGAAGAAACATAACTGTTCCATGTACACAGCACCGCGTGTCAAGCTGTTACGTTTCGTAATTTTCCAACCCCTGCTGACAACAGCTCCCGTTTTTATCCGGTTGAGTCGAAATGCCTTTGAAACAATGGCTATTTGGTATGAGTCGCCGTCACCATTACTATAGTATAATATGTAGAACTGGATAAAAATATAAAAGTTTATCAAAACACGTGTGTTGGTAACTTTACGAAGAGTATTTTACATTTAACATTGCACGCATAAAATATTCAACATTGGAAGAAAAATATGTAGCTAAAAAATGAGTAAGTCCAGGTAAGCCAGAATTGTATGTATAGAATGTCATTTTACTACTACAAATCAATGCGTATACGCGCACATCAAGTTGTAAGTAAAGTGTCATAAAAAGAGGGCATAAAACTTGTCCTAAAATGCCGTTAGCTTCTTCGCTTGCAAAGCAAAGCATAAGATAAGATGTTCCTTTCAAAAATAGAGTTGTTAAAAAGGTGAGGCAATAAAATGTTGCATTTGACAGCTCGAGTGGGATTTACAACCAAAACAAAGTTGTGCTTTGGACTGATAGCTGGACATTTTTTACATTTCTACGTTCAAAAGTACAGACACAATCAGTTATGAATGCGGATATATATATCGTTCAATATGTACCTAATATCATCGACACTCAAGTCAGTTCTGTCTTTGGAAGCATCTGTTCTGCTTATATGGATGTCTTGAATTGTCTTGTAAATTCTCATGGAGTTTTCCTTTGTAATCCTGTAACTGTAATTCAGTTTGTTGAATTGTTGCATGTATTCGTATTCTGTCATCTTCATAAGATGTCTTAAACAACTCCCAAAATTAGAACTTTTTTCACAGGATGGGTATTTTTGGGTACAGCTTGTTAAAATTTACACAGTATTTCCATATAATATATTATGCATTACCTTGCTAGCTTTTGACACTTTTTGTACACCTGAGTTCTCCTGAGAACTAAGTGAGTTTGTAAGAAAGGTGTCAGTGCCCACGTCCCTTATTGAGATGTAACGAAAATGAAAGGATCTATCGTAGCATACTTACTATCAGCTCAGTTCTATACTATTTTGGACCCTTTTCATGCCTATTGTTGTACGTACTTTTAACTGCTTCATGACTCATGACAAATGACAAAAAATGTCACACGCAAGCTTCCCACGAAGCCTTTTCAAAACTTAAGCTATTTACTTTCGATGCATTTTATTGACGAAAAAATCTTCAAGTTTCAAGATGTCTCAGTTCGTTCCAGATAATCACCGAAACAAGATAGATACTTTTCGGGAGTAGTACAGCTAGAAATTCGTTTTGCTTTGTAGAAATGTGTTTAGAAGTTTAAAAAACTATTCTGAAAGGCATAGTTTAATTCATTTTGTGTTATCATTTCATAAAAATTAATTTAAAAAAGCTATTCTCTCCATTTCTTATTGTATAATCTTGAAAATCAAACCTGTAATGTGTATAGTGTTCAAAAGTGGTTTTATAGTGACATAATATATAGCAAGCTAGGTTTATCATTTGAGCTGAAAACTACTACGACGACTCCCACCATATTGTGAAACGAAAAATATCTACATCCTGTTACAACCTTGCTTGGTGGTATATCATTCTCATCAAATCAGTCCCAGATTGCCGTATTAATGCAAATCCGTACTCGTATTTGCTTTTAGTACTCTGCATACTAATGTAAATTTTGTCTCCTGCACTTTCCCCCGATTAATTATGAATCCGGCTTATTCCTTTGTAAATTACTAATAATAGTGTTAGTGGTGCTTCGTTACAGACACTAGCAGAAATATAACCTTGCATATGCTCATATTAAACTTACCTACGCAGACAACAGACAACCAAACCAACTTTCGTAGAACAAACCAGTAGTGTAGGTTCTTGTTCTTCTTTGACAAGTTCGGGTCTTCAGGATCTTTTTTTACAAATGCTTAAGCCGTGGTGACAGCAATTATATTAGCATTTATAGTATAGTATTATTGCATCCCATTAAATTACCCATAAAGATCACGTAATGACAACCTTTAGATAAGTCAAACAGATTCGTATAAAGCAAAGTAAATAGAGAACTAAAGGCGTGTAGGTATATACATGTACAAATGTACTATATAAAAATACACACAGCGCAAGTAAAAGTTCCATCACACTTTTTGAAGCGACACAGAAAAATGGGATGTTGGTGGATAGTGGATATATGGTGGAGTGGAGTGCACCAACTCAAAAAATGTTAAGTAAAAATCTCATCCACTTAAATACTACTGCTACTAAATGTAATGACATTGTTAATGTGTGCGGATTATGAGAATGACTTACGGTTAGTGCTATCGTTTTCACTACTGGATTACTAGAGAAAACCTGGCAGGGCTCGTCTTATCATTAGAGGTTGCATAACCTTTAGTAGACTACACGTTTTTAACATGTAAATTGTAATGTTTTTTATTATTCATTTACCACCAATGGCTTTCATTGCTTACATTAGAAATCCCTCTCATCCTCATCTAATGCATTAAGTCAACTTTTTTTTAAACATGTTAGATGTTCTGTTGAATGGACATGGATGACAAGTTTGAATTGGCTATTGACAATAGATTTAATGGACCATTT